>ML685783.1:282935-301092 GCA_007922175.1 Pelusios castaneus
GAAGAGAAAGAAGGAAAGAAAAAAGGAAGGAAGAGAAAGAAGGAAAGAAAAAGGAAGACAAAAAAGAGAAAGAAAAAAAGAAGGATGGAAGCGAGAAAGAAAGAAAAAAGAAGGAATGAAGAGAAAGAAGAAAAGAAGAGAAAGAAAAAGAGAGAAGGAAGGAAGAGAAAGAAAGAAAAAAGGAAAGAAGCAAAGAAGAGGGAGGAAGAGAAAGAAGGAAAGAAAAAGGAAGACAAAGAAGGAAGGAAGAGAAAGAAAGAAAGAAAAAAAGAAGCAAGAGAAAGAATAAGGAAAGAAAAAGGAAGAGAAAGGAGGAAAGAAAAAGGAAGACAGAAGAGAAAGAAAGAAAAAAGAAGGATGGAAGCGAGAAAGAAGAGAAAGAAGGAAGGAAGAGAAAGAAGGAAAGAAGAGAAAGGAAGAGAAAGAGAAAGAAGGAAAAAAGAAGAAAAGAAGAGAAAGAAGGAAAGAAAGGAAAGAAAAAAAAAAAGAAAGAAGCTGAGGCCGCTGGCGGGGGGCGGAGGAGGCAGAAGACAACCGTGGCCCTGGGAGGCTGCCGGTGGGGCAGAGCCGACCCCAGCTCTGGGCCGGGAAGTCAAGGCAGGCCAGCAGAGGGGAGGGTGGGATGGGAGCCCGCCCCACCCTGCCCCGCCCGAGGCCACCCCGCTGCCCCACCTGTGTGGGGCAGGCCGGCCCATTAACCTGCCCTGCCCCTGGGCCTGCCTGCTCCGCCCTGGGGGCAGGGAGGGCCAGCCCAGAGGCCGGGCGCCGGCCGGGTCTGCTGCAGCAAAGCCGCAGGCCCAAAGAGTGGGGGGGGGGGGGCAGCGGGGACTGTCAGGCTGCGGGGGTTTCCCTCAGTGCTGCACGGGGTTGGCATGCAGCTTAGAGGGAACATAGCTCCCAATGGCTGCAGACGGGAGCCTCTGCATAAGGACCCAGGCGGTACATTTTGCTGTGGAGCTACAAAACCACTACAGGCTCTTTGCTGCAGCCCAGGCAACAGGAGATCAGTGCTCCCACCCCACGACTGAAGAAGGGAACCACTGCCTGGGGACTCAGGTGGAGCACATATCTGGCTGCAGTGGGGTGGGGGTAGGGGCCTGCTAACAGATGGGCCTTTAGGGTGTAAAAATGATATCTGTGGCCCTTGAGCTGAAAAGGTTGGAAAACTCTGGTATAACTACATCACTCGGGGTGTGGAAAACCCACACTCCTGAGCAACATGCTTATACTGAGGTAACCCCTGGTGTAGCCAGCGGTGTGTTGACTGTGTGTTTCTCCCATTGCCATAGCTACTCCCTTTTGAGAAAGTGGAGTACTTATGGCGACAGAGACAGCTCTTCTGTGACAGTTGGTTGCATCTTCACTAAGCGCCAAATTGCTGTAAATGCAGTCAAGCTGTTTGTATTTTTAGCAACACCACAAAAACCAAGATTAAAACCAGTTATCATAGGAAGGTCTCCAAGCCCTATGTTTTCAAAAGCATGGGGAGAGGGTCTATCTTTATGAAGGAGCTCATCAACTTTGTTAGCAGCTGTGAAGTTAAAATTCTGTGCAATCCTGAAGACTGACAAGATAGAGGTACACTTATGAAGAGTTATATTAACTATTTTACCTATAAGCACAGAGAAAGGCATAAATTCAGCAAATACAAACACAGTAACCAGCTACAGGGGGACACTGCAACATCTTAAATGCCTTACGCCTACACAAAGCAGCAGCGACGGCACATTTGGCCCGTGTTCATGGTTAATTGGCCCAATGGAAAAACTGCCCAAGTTTACAATTTTGCACACGCAATTTCACATTCAGCAACATACTGAGCAGATTCTATAGAGAATAGGCATTCCGCATGCAATGGAAAACCATGCAACTGCGTTCGAGTTTAGAAAAGCATTTGAAGTGTTAAAAAAGAATAAAAATGCACACACAACTCAGAATTAGAAGATATACACAACAATAAAGAGTAACTAGGACAAACCAGTTAGGGCTTCTCTAGAGCAAACCACATCAGCCTTGATGCACAGATCACGTAATATTCCGGGAGATCTTCTGACTCACGCCAATGCTTGTTCGTTGTTACTTTCACTAGCTCTTTAGATACTCTCTTGATAAAAAGCCACTTGTTTCCTGCCAGTTTACAGACACACACTCTATAGCTATGTACAGAGATTATTCAGAGGTGCATAAACACATCATGCACAGAGGACCGTATTCTGACAGTTAGTTATATCCCAGACCCACAAATTAATCCATGAATGGTCTACTTGTCATCCATGCCATATTTGTGGAGTAATGTATTATGAGTGAGTAAAAGGATCAGAATCTGACCCCGAATGGTTAGCAAAAACAAGCCTGTTGCTTAAGGTCCTCAAAAGACAAGACTGATGGGAAAAGAAAGAAAAAGGGCGTCAACAACAATATATGAACAAATGTTTGGATTGATCCCAGGGTACAGCTCTACTCCACTGTGGACCATCTGGGTGTTGGTACCTGGCCCAAAGCAACCATGTACCTGATAGAAAGTTTAAGTTGCATCAAGGAAAGTTTAGGTTAGCTATTAGGGCAAACTTTCTCATTATAAGAGAGATTAAGTTCTGGAATAGACTTCCCAAGAAAGTTGTAGAATCACCATCATTGAGGCTTCTGAAGAACAGGTTGGATGTGTCAGGGACAGTCTAGGTGTACTTGATCCTGCCTCAGCACAGGGGGCTGGAATTCATGACCTCTTGAGGTCCCTTACAACCTGAAACGTCTATGATTCTCTTGCTGGCTCATGCATTACTAGAAAGTGCAAGTAAAAGAATCCTGCAGGCTAAGTTCCATCTAATGCCAGTCCATCCCCTGTACTGGTGCTCCACAGCTTAACTCTGAGAACAGAATTCGACCTTTAATTGGAATCTAGTTAACAATTCTGTTGGTGTGCATGCTGGAATAGAATCCAGTGCCATCTTCCCCAGCCAAGTTGGCTCTGCAGGGCTCTCAGAAGTGAAGGAGCAGTAAAAGATCTAGGTAAGTCAGTAAATAGAGCAGGTCTGACCCTGAATATGCACAAAGGGTGCGTCTATACTGGTAACTTAGGTCGCCTTGAGGATGCTTAAGTCGACCTACACAAAGCAATGTCCACACTGGGCTTTTATTAAGTCGACCTAAGCACTTCCGTAAGTCGACTTAACAACACCACCACTGAAGGTCGACTTAAAGCCAATGTGGATGGGGAATAGCGCTAAGTCGACTTTATTAAGTCGACTTAAAGCGAGTGTGGATGGCTATGTCTACTGTTAAGTTGACTTAACAAGGTTGACTTAAGTCGACTTAAAATGTAGCCACTCTGTTAAGTCGACTTAACAAGGTAAAGTCAACCTTATTAAGTTGACTTAACTGAGTCGACTTAACTTTACAAGTGTAGGCATAGCCAGGGAGACTCTGTTGAGTGAAGTGTTGCCATTTTTATTCAGTCACTTTTCAGGTGTAAAGTCCTTCTGATAGATATGCTGAAAATCAAAGCTGTTTCTGTCACAAGATCAAATGTTTTTTAGGCCAGGTGAGGGTCTATCTGTAGTTGCCAGAAGTGTAAAAATAATGTCCCAGTGTTAAGGTAAACAGCAGCAGCTCACCACTCTGCCAAAGAGTCCGACCCTATACTTGTTGGTTTGGTGCATGACCCAGAATGGGTTCGTTTCAGTTTATCTAGTGAGATTACCTCAAAATCAGGTTAGGATGTTCTTTCCAGCTGGTACATGGATCTGTGAAGTGGGGTCAGATAAGAAAGGTTTTCATATTTGGTCAGACTGGGGTAGGAGAGGGCACGAAATCACAGGCTCGAAGCCTGTCACTGCAACATCGGCACACCAGCGTTTCACACGGGATTGGCCTGATGCTGCAGAGAAGTTATCCACCTACTATGATAGGCCTGCAGGACTGAGGAGGTCTTCAAGTGATCCAGGAGGCTGATCCAAGAAAAAAATAAATGAAGGATTAGGCAGACCAAGGCCTGGTCTGTGCTTAAAAGTTAGCTCAACATAGCTACATCTCTCAGGGTGGGAAAAGTCCATCCCCCAAGAGACACAACTATGCTGACTGCAGCACTAGATTGGTGGAAGAATTGTTCCGTTGACCTCGCTGTCAGCAGGGAGGTGGATGATCTACATGACATCGGTGTACCTAGCGTCTTCTACACTAAAGCACTACAGCAGGGCAGCTGCACTGGTTTGAGTGCAGACATGCCATAATTTTTTTCAAGGAGGTGGAATTCCAGCACCGAGAGGAAAAACCCCTTCCGTTGGCATAGGCTGCGATTACACTGCAAGGTCTGGCCAGCATAGCTACACCAACATAACTACGCCAGAACAGCCTCCATAGCATAGACACAGCTTGCTCTTTGGCTGACAAAAGGATTCAGCTGTAGCCAGCAGCTTCTGGATGGCCTCCCAGGGAAGAGCTGCTGTTAATAATCCCATCATTTCTCTTGCAGCTGTGGACATCACAGAACATTGCGACTGTGCCATGGCAGGGGAGAGTTTGCTGCAGAAAGGCTGGCGTGCCATGCAAGTGAAATGGCAATCATCCCCAATTTTACGTCTCACAATGGAAGGATCATTTTCTGCACGCTCCTTCAAAGGCAGGGGAAATGTGTCAGCTGCTCACAAAGTGGAAGGGTGCTGTGGTTTTATACTCTCTCTGCCAGACTTCCACTGAACAGTGGTGGGCAAATCTCTCTAGCTCCTCCAAAGAGCCTGGTGTTTCACTGTGGATGAGACAGCTGGAAGCTGCGAGTGAAATGAAATCTAATGCAACGGACACAATCTGTAGGAGGATTTTAAATTGTAAGCAAACTGACGAAGAAATGAACATTTGGCCTGGGAGACTGATGCAATAGTATTACTGGTGTCACTCCGAGCAGAGAGGATAAACCTTTAAGAATACTTTGCAGTTATATGGAAGTTTGTGTGGGAAGAACTTAGAGTGGTTTAAAAAAGACGACACCTACAGGGGCCCAGCAGATCACTAGTAGGTGAGGCAAGATACTCTGCTATGATCCAAGGAAGGCGCTATACACCTGCTGCAGGGAAAAACCAGCGTGGCATTTTCCAAGATGAATCCTGGTTACCTGTGGCATTTAGATTGCTCTGCGCTGTTCTCCTCGCACTCCTAGCCAAGGGAATTGACTGCTAGCTTTAGTGAGGACACTCCCAGTTCATGGGATGCTTCCAGGATTAAAGGAACACCTGTTAAACCATCGCTTGGTTTATGAAATCAAGCTCCCAGATAATTAGCTTGCCAAGAAAAGGAATGTGCTGTTTCCTCTAGGGTTTTGCAGAAAGAGGCCTGATAACCTGGCTCTATGTGTTCCTTTCCAGGGAGCTGGGAATGTAACAAACACATTCTAATTAAAAGACATTTTCCAACAGAACGAAGAAGGATTTTACATGTTAATTAACAAGCTTGGAAAATGACACGTGTATTATGATTCAAGCGCTTGACAGAGTAACACTGGATGCCTCAGCGGTGCAGAGCGCAGGGCGGAGAAGACAACAGAGTGATTCTCTGTAAGAAGCCAGCAAGACTGTTTATCCCTTCCTCTTCCTTTTTTAAGTTGTGTTCTTTGGACTAGTTGCAGGAAAATTCTGGTGCTTCCAGATTCCTATCCCAGTTCTTCAAAATAGCCTGAGTTGCAGAAACAATAAGGAGTCTCTTGGCCACATACAGTCCTGGTTTAGGAGAAAACAGTTCTAAACCTGCAATACAAAACTCATCTCTGGTTTCACAGGAAAGGTTTGGACGCTGGAAGAAACAGATCACATTAGAGAGTTCTTCATGGACACAGCTGGGACTCACTCTTTGATCCACATCTCAGGAAAAGTCACAAGATCAGTGAAATTTTCCAGCCCCACTTAGAAGAGTTTGGACTAGGCAAGAGATTACCCAAACAGAAATACTTGCCAGTTGTATCCATCTGGCTTGGATGACACCAGATTACAGACTGGAGCAACCAGGAAGTTTATTGATTTTTGGGAGAAGAGGGGGAAGAGAGAATGTTTCTTTTTGTCTAGATGCCTCCTTCAAAAGTTTGATTTTTGAAATCCATTTTAAAACTGAAATTTGTTTTGCTGCTAATACAAGTTCTGAGGAGATCTGGAGTAGAAGAAATGCAGTATTTGTACCAACACAAAGGTGGTTCCAGAATACCACTTATAATTTAGAAATGACAATATACATCATTCTGTAAATTCCCCATTTTCAAAGCGCCTGATGAAGTGGGATTTTCTCTCATGAAAGATCATGCGATAAATAAATGTGTTAGTCTTTAAAAGTGCCATAGGACTCCTTGTTTTTTTTAACAAACATCATGGAAGCATAGAAGTGTTCAAAATTTTGTGTACCTCACACACCACAGAACATAAATATTATCTAGTACCACATATTTTTTTCATGCCACTCAGTTGGCATTCCTTTCTTTGTATTAGAAGGGTAAGGTCCCTATTTTCAAAAACACTCTACTATTTTGAGTTCCCAACTTGATATGCCCAGGTCCTGATTGCCAGAAGTGCTGACCACCCATGACTGCAACTGAAGGCAATGCAAGCTGTAGGTAGCAGATCAAAGGTGTATAGAGTCTGTCACTCCAGAATGGAGACACTGAACACCAGTGGTCAAAAATTCTGATCCAAGTATCTTATGAGGGTCTAAGATGCAGAGCCCTGAAAGCACAACAACAACATCATCTAATTCTTATGCAGCCCTTTTCATCAGGAGATGTCAAAGCAATTTACAAAGGACATCAGTATCTCCATTTTTAAGATGGGGAAACCTAAGTCACAGGAGTGACAAACTGACTTGCCCGAGTACCCAAAAGGCCAATGACCAAGATGGAAATGGGTCCCAAGTTTATTAAGTCCCAGTCCAATGCTCTATCTATTTAGGTTATCCTCAGCCCTGATCTATTTGCAAATAATGATTTTCAAGACTCCATGACTGATAAAGAGGTTTAACCTTTGCACATTGGGTATACACCCCCACACACCTTTTTATCCAGTTTCCTGCCAGCCATGCTTAGCGTGATCACTCTGTTATCTGACAGCTCTTGGGCAGCTATCTGAAAGACAAGAGAAAGTTTTATTCATTTTTAGAATGAAAATTAAATTTACTGAATAACCACACAAGAGATTCCAAAACCAAATCTATGAGAGAGAATATCAGGCCTTCATTTTTTCTTATTTAATCATTTACATTTTAGAATGGGATGCATCACTACAAGCTGTGCAAAACATACTCTCAAATAAAGGTATTACATAGCCTAAAAACACAGCACAGATTAAGAACTAATCCCAACCACTAAGCAATTTCACCAGTCCGGACAGAAGTTATTCCCTTTCCCTTTACTATAGTTGTTAATGAAAAAAACAAAAGTTTCTTGAGTTTATAAAAAGATCATCATACTCATCACTGAAAGGAGAAATGTATAAGGTTGATTTATACACGTTACCCTCATCTTGCAATTGGATACACACAGGCACATCCATTCACCCATATACAGCCCCACCGAACTCAGACAGACCCAGGATGGGGCTCCTAGAATTCAGAAGGAGATATGGGGGAATCAGAAGGAACCATTAAGGTGCTTTTCTTCCTCTCCACCATCCCCTATTAATACTGTTCTGTGTCCTCAAAGTGTGACATTAAAATCTAGTCCCTTTCACCTCTATAGACTAGCCAAACTGGTTCTTTATTGTCCAGCTGCTGAGGTGTATCAATGGAACTGCCTAAGGCTTTTTTACAAGATCCTGGCCTCACACTTTCTCATTACGCGTAAGATCTGTCTAGATGGCTGACTCCATCTTTTTTCCAGTTGCCCCATGTCATGCTACAATGCAGCATCCATAGTGCAAATGTCCTGCCCATTTGCAAATGCAACTTGGGCTATTTTCTCTTTTGCCCCATTTGATTTCACAGAAGCTTTCTGGGGGAAATCTAAACTGGTAGAAAGAAAAATAATTCCATAGGAATAACATGGCGGGAATCAACTAAATGTGTTGCATGATTCCACTCCATTCACCTCCATTCAGTCTTGGAAAACTGACATTGACCAAATCTGAAAATAGCGTTTTTCCTCCAGCGATATTTGATTCCCAAGATGATTAGACTAGAAACAGTGAGTCATGGACATTTCTTGGGCTTGACGTAAGTAGAGCTGGTAATCAACGTAAGAATCACTATGGTGGGTCAGACCAATGGTCCTTCTAACCCACTATGCTGTCTTCCAACCATGGCCAGGGCCAGATACCTCAGAGCGAATGAACAGCATAGGGCTATTATCGAGTGATTCATCATCCCCCATCGTCCACCCCACCCTTTTGGAATTCAGAGATTTAGGGATACCCAGAGCACAGGGCTGAATTTTGACCATCTGGGCTAGTAGACATTAATTGCCCTATCCTCCATGAATTTATCTAATTCTTTTAAATCCAGCTATAATTCTGGCTTTCACAACATCCCCTGACTGTATATTGTGTGAAGTAGTATTTCCTTTTGTTTGTTTTAAACTTGCTGCCAATCAATTTCATTGGGCGACCCCTGGTTCTTGTATTATGTGACGGGATAAATAAAATTTCCTTATTCACTTTCTCCACTATCTGCATGATTATATAGAACTCCATCATAGCCTTCCCTTTGTTGTCTGCTAAACTGAACAGCCCCAGTTTTTTAATCTCATAGGGAAGCTTTTCCATACCCTAAAGCATTTTTGTTGCACTTCTCTGTACTTTTTCAAATTTGAATATATCTTTTTTGAGATGGGACAATCAGAACCATACACAATATTCAAGGTGTGGGCATGATAGTATTTTCTCTCTTACTATCTGTCCCTTTCCTAAGGGTTCCTAACATCATGTTAGCTTTTTTGACTGCTACTGCATATTGAGCGGATGTTTTCAGAGAACTATCCACAACGAGTTTAAGATCTCTTTTTTGAATGGTAACAGCTAATTTAGACCCCATCACTACGTATGTATACATGGGATTATGTTTTCCAATGTACGTTATTTTGTATTTATCAACACTGAATTTCATCTGCCATTTCGTTATCCAGTTACCCAGTTTTGGGGGGCATCCCTCTGTAACTCCTTAGTCTTCTTTGGACTTAACTATCTTGAGTAATTTTGTATCATCTGCAAACTTTGCCACCGCTCTGTTTACTCCTTTTTCCAGATCATTTATGAATATGCTGAGCCACTCTGGTGCCAGTACAGATCCTCGGGGCACACCACTATTTACTTCTCTTCACTGTGAAAACTGATCGTTTATTACTATCCTTTGTTTCCTATCTTTTAGCCAGTTACTGATCCATAAATGTTGTTTTCTTTTATTCCATGGCTGTTCAATTTACTTCAGAGATTTTAGGATGGGACTTTGTCAAAGGGTTTATGAGGGTCCGTATACACTATCTACACTGGATCACATTGTCCACATGTTTGTTGACACCCCTGAAAGAATTCTAATAGATTGGTGAGGTATGATTTACTTTTACAAAAGTCATGTTGACTCTTCTCCAATAAATTGTGTTCATTTATGTGTCTAATAATCCTGTTTATTATTGTTTCAACCATTGCCCCTGGTACTGAAATTACGCATTCCAGCCTGTAACTGCAAGGATCATCTCTGGAACTTTAAAAAAAAAAAAAAAAAAAAGTTACCTTAGCTATCCTCCAGTCATCTGTTACAGAGGTTAACACAATTAGTAATTGTGTAATTTGCTATTTGAGTTCCTTCAGAACTCTTGGATGGATACCATCTGGTTCTGGTGATTTATTACTATCAGTTTGTTCCAAAACCTCCTCCACTGACACTGTAATCTGGGACAGTTCCTCAGATTTATCACCTAAAAAGAATGGCTCAGGTGTGGGAATCTCTCACATCCTCTACAATAAAGACCAATGCAAAGAATTAAGGTAGCTTCTCTGCAACGGCCTTGAGTGCTCCTTTAGCACCTTAATTGTCCAGTGGCCCCACAGATCATTTGGCAGACTTCCTGCTTCTCATGTACTTTAAAAAAAAATGTTTACAGTTAGTTTTTGTGTTGCTCTTCAAAGTCTTTTTTGGCCTGCCTAATTATACTCTTACACTTGACTTGCTAGAGTTCCCTTCTATTTTCCTCAGCAGAATTTGACTTTCAATTTGTAAAGGAAGCCTTTCAGATACTAACCATCCCTTTTCCTGTAGTTTAGCTATGGTGGCACTTTTTTGGTCTTTTTTTTTTTAATTTGGGGTATTGTGACAGAATCTGCTCTACCAACCATTTGGCAGTGACTTCTTGGGGCTCACCTGGGGAATTAGCTCTGCCACCTGGTCCAACACCACTTCCTGCAGTTACTCAGCCTGTCACTCCCTTGAGTTACTCCATGGTCTCTCATGCAATGGGAGCTGCAGCTCTTTCCTCTTCATGGCTTAGCCCTTCAGCTACGTCACGTTAACGTTCTCACCCTCTTCTGGAACATCATCAAAGCCTGCTTCCAGACACCCCCAAATGGGCTATCCCTAGCGTGCTACTCCAAGATGACTTGTAGGGAAACCCAAGCCTACCCTTTACACCAGCTTCCTTCCAGGGATCCTCAATCCAGCAGCTCTGGGCTTTTACTCTCTCCGTCCTCACTGCTCCTTCCCTGGACTGCTTGCTACTCTTCCCCCTTATATCAGGGAGTTTGCCTGTAGATACCCTTCTCCCCATCTCAGCCTGCTTCACTCTCTTTATAGATCCCACCCAGCTCCTGCCCCAAGGTGGACTTCATCTGCAATTAGGCCTTAGCACTCCCTGGCTTTCCTCCATGTGCAGCCAAAGGTTAAGTGCCCTAATTTATCCCTCGTGCCTGGGGTCAGGTGGACAGCCTCTGTTAGGGTGTATGTAAATATTTCCCATGCAGTCTGCAAACATTTCTGTCCAGCTTCCCTATTTTTGTGTTGTTCTCCTTTCTGAAGTTAAATGCTGCTATGGTGAGCTTCCTTGGTATCCCCCCCACCCAGATGTTAAATTTACTTATATTAAGGTTGCTATTATCAAGCAGTTCAACTATATTCATCTCTTGGACCAGGTTCTGTGTACCACTAAATCAAGAATTGCCCCTCCTCTTATGGGTTCCAGGACTAGCTGGTCCAACAAGCAGTCATTAAAGGTGCCTAGAAATTTTATCTCTGCATCCTGTCCTGAGTCAACATGTAGACACTCAATATGGGGATAGCTGAAATCTCCCATCATCATTGGGTTTTCTGTTGTTGTAACCTCTCTAATCTGCCAAAGCATTTCACAATCACTGTCAACATCCAGGTCAGGGGGTCGACCGTATACACTCACTACTGCTATACTCTTATTATTCAAGCATGGAATTTCTATCCTTAGAGAAAATCTATACTACAGTTTGATTCATTTACGATTTTTATTTTATTTGACTCTGTGCTTTCTCTCACATACAGTGCTACTCCCCCACCAGTATAATCTGTTCTGTCATTCCTATATATTTTGTACCCTGGTATTACCGTGTCCCACTGATTACCATCGTTTCATTAAGTTTCTGTGATGCTTATTATATCAATATGCTCACTGAATATCAGGCACTCAGGTTCACAGAATCACAGAAAATTAGGGTTGGAAGGGACCTGAAGAGGTCATCTAGTGAACCCCCTCCTCAAACCAGGGCCAACCCCAACTAAATCATTCCAGCCAGGGCTTTGTCAAGTCAGGCTGTGAAAACCCTTCAGGATGGAGATTCCACCACCTCTCTAGGTAACCCATTGCAGTGCTTCACCACCCACCTAGTGAAAATGATTTCCTAATATCCAATCTGGATCTCCCCTGCAACTTGAGACCATTGCTCACCCCCTTCGTAATTAGATTTCTTGAATTTGTATACAAGCCCTTATAAAACTTGTCAATATTTAGTTTATCTGTCTGCGTGTGATGTAATTGAATGGGATCCTTTTCCATTAGACTGTTGCTCTTCAGTTCCTACCTGTACTTTATCAACTTCTATCCTCTCCTCTTCACCAGGATATAGAATATTCCCTTTAACAAACCCTCACCTAAGTGACAGCGCTGTTTGCTCCATGTGCTCCTCTGCACCTGTTGGCTTTCTCCCAAGCCCCTTAGCTCAAAAATTCCTCTATGATCTTCTATATTTTACATTCAGCAATCTGGTTCCATTTTGGCTTATGTGGAGCCCCTCCTTGCTACCAACCTACACAGTGTAGTTGTAGCTGTGTTGGTCCCAAGATATTAGAGGGTGCATCTACGCTTGTAAATTACGTCAACTTAAGCTTGCTAAAGTTGACTTAATTTACCCTGCGTCTAAACTACAGTTTCCTTAAGTCAAGTTAAGGAAAATAAAGTCGACAATGAAAATGAAGTCGACTTTATTAAACCTCCTTTTAGTTCGACTTAAGGCTTAAGGCAACTTAAGCCAGGGTACACCTGGAGTAGCCCTAGGTCAACTTAGGGCTACTCCAGGACTCCCTCCCTGCCGGGGGGGGGGGGGGGGCCAGGGGGGGGCCTGGGTAGCCCCCCCCCGGGGCGGGCCCAGCCCTGCCCACTCTGCCCCTATGCCCTGCCAGGGTCCCTGTCCCCCTTTGACCCATTGTATCAAGGTACAATGAGGCAAAGGCTGAGCCTCCTGGCACTGGGCAAAGGGTGACCCCCCTTCCCCCATGGACCTGCCCTAGGTCCCCCTAGCCCCTAGAAATCGACCTAGGTGTCCAATGTGGACGCTCTAGGTTGACTTTGTAAGTTCCCCCCTAAGTTGATTTTAAATTTAGGTATAGACATGCTAAGTCGACTTAGTTAAAGTCGACCTAAATTTACAAGTGTAGACATAGCCAGAGAGACAAGGCGAGTGAGGTAATATCTTTTATTGGGCCAAATGCCGTTGGTGAGGAAGACCTGAAGTAAGCTGTGTAAGCTTGAAAATGTCTCTCTTTCACCAGAAGAAGCTCACCTGCCTCATCCTTCACTCATGTCATGCAAAAGGATCCTTGACAGAAAGTTAAGCCCTACTGGGTCTTTTCTGCATATGCAACTTTGTTTCCCCAGCAGTACCTCTGACTTCAGGTAGCATCTGCATGTCATTTATCAGCCCAGCATTTGGGACGTTGGGAGGTTTAAACTGCTGCAAATGTTTGGCTCCTGCTTCCATCTACAGCAGTCTGACTCCTCACTTGCAAAACTTTCTAAACTGGTTTAAGAGGCTGTGAAAGATAATGGTGTAAGTCAGTGGACACCAATTTACACCAGCTGAACATCTGGCCCCCAGGTCAAAACCATTCCCTGCTTCTCTTGAAATTATACCAAATACATAACCAGTTAAAAAGGCATTTTTCACCCTCTTCTAACTTAAAAATGGCTTTCACTGCCAAACACCAGTGGGTTAGTTCTGTCTGGAATATGCTCTAATGTGTCTCTTGGTATTTTAAGGGAACATTTTATAACAAAAAAAACCTCGTTTATGTTGCCAGTGATTTTCTGAATCACTATTGCTTTCCTTAAAAAAAGCTTCATTCTCCTCTAAGAGCTGTTCCTCTCCCAACCCATCCTCTTCCACTGCACCCTGCTGTCTAGCGCTACTTCCACCAGTGACAGAGAGTTACAAACTCAGGGGATCACTGGGCAGTTGGCAACAGAAGATGGGCATGAAACAGCAGCTGAAGGCTCAGGAAAACTTGTAAGGGTAGAAATGCACACATTTTGATTTTTATTAGTATAATATATTTCGGAGTGTTCCCTGGTGCAAGATCCCTGCAGGAGTATTTTAAAAAGGAAGCGTAATCACATCTAGTCCTTTACGAAACTGGAAAACAAGGAACAATTTTCTCTAGAAGGGGCAATCAGAGGATGATTCCTGCTCAAGAAAAATGCAGAGGCAGTAAAGAGTTATGGCCTTTCAAGTCTCTTCCAGCAGCTGGGATGGAGCACCATTTCTGGCCAGTGACTAAGGATTAGAACAAAGCCCTTTAAGAACACAGCTCGGTTCTCGTGGAGAGAGACAAACATGTGGGTAGGGAGATCCTGACTGTATCATGGGTCCATGCCGAATTTCCTAATACCAAACTGCATTGTTTGTGGTTGCCCAGGACAGAAGCAGAAATTTCACTGCAGATGCACACAGGACTCCTGATGCTGCAGGACTCCTACTGGCCTGTTTCACAGTTTAACAACACTCCTGGATGGGTCAGTTGCAACGGCTGAACTCGGGATCTCTGGATTTAAAAGTATTCATGATTTAAGAACCTGGCCTATCCGTTTGGAAGTTGCATCAGACTCTCTGCAGGTGGCCTGGCCATCAGAAGGACACAAAAGTGCTTTCACTTAGTAAGTGGGTCCCAAACTTTTTGTCTCGAGGGCCACAGATATCATTTTTACAATCCTGAAGGCCACCAGTCTCTGGCAGCAGACCCCTGCAACCAGACAGAAGGAATTCAGTGAGGAGGCTGTCTCCTTGCTGATCTCCTGTCTCTCTGGCTGCAGCAAGAAAACCCCATGCATCCTGTAGCCCTGTATGATACACCTGGGACCCTAGGCAGTCGTTTCCTTCTGCAGCCAGTGGGATGGAAGATCAGTGCTCCCCTCCCTCTGATTCCAGCAGGGACCCCGGCACCTATGGACCTAAGCAGAGCACTTTACCGTGCTCCCTGCTACAGAGAGTGGGAGGGGAAAGCTGATCTCCTGTTCCCTTGACTGCAGCAAGAAGCCTGCACTGATTTCTTTAGCCCTGCAGAAACACACTCTGCCTGGGTTCTTAGGCAGCAGCAGCAGGGGAGCATGTTGCTAGCCCTCTCTAATGTGGGGATAACAACAGTGGACAGAAGATGAAAGAGTCTAGCACAGAAAGGCCTACAGCGTGTATGACCATAGAGACCATGCACACAGATTGCAGCAGAGTGGGAATGGTAGCTGCTCACAAGCCCATTGAAACAATTAATTGCACTGTATGTTTTGCTCATTGGCTGCATGCTCCCCTTTCATTCAGCGCTCTCTCTGGGCCCATGGCAAGTCTGACTCAAAGTACTGCAGCTATTAAGATCCTACCAAGCGAGTGGTCGTGCTTCTGAAGCACACACCTTTACAGCAGGGATGGGTGGTTACCAAGCAATCTGATCTCCTTCGATAATACGTTCACCCGCTCACGTGACTTTGGGGACTGGGAAGTTATTTTACGCCTCTTCCTTCCCCATGCTGGGAGGGAAAAAAAAAATACAACACATAGTTAACTCTCTTCCCAGTCCATCTACAAACAAATCCAGATGGCCTTTGAGCTGGAAGGGTGGTCCTTGCCCTGACTGTGGTATAAAACTCAGCACATGCTTCAAGCACTGTACTAAGCTTAGGGGAGAATTTAGTCCTTTTCCATGATGGCCCCATTCTGTATGTGCATCAGGGCCCATCTACAAGAAGGATCCTTTGAAATTTTGGTTTCTGTATTCAAAGGAGGGACATTTGGGATGAAAACTCTTAGCACCCTAAGAAAAGCAATTAGGAAAATGTTGGAGAGAGGGAGGTAAAGGGCCCATTAACAGTAGTGTGAGGAGAGAGGAGGTGATCCAGCACCTGTGGGGAGGCTGCTGTTGACAAAGTGACTCAGCCAGGAGAGTGGGAGGGTAAGAGAAGGTTGCTTCTTCCTGATTCTGAATGGCTCCTTTCCATGTAGGCTCACATGAGCTGAGGGTGTCATGGGGTGGTGACTGAACTGTGTGTGAGGCACAGAAAAAGCTGTGGTCTTCCTTGTGAGCAGTGTCACAGAAAGGGCAAGCAAAGGGGATACAGAGAGTCCTGAATAACTTACAGGTGCAAAGCCAGTGATTCCATTGTCTGGAAAACTGGAGCAGGAATTTCCTCCGCTTTTCCTGTGTAGTTACGAATGTGAATGGGAGGAGGGGGACGTCATATGAGCAGTAAGTGACAGAGGAAACTCACAAAGGCAGTGATCCTGAACAGAGCATGGGGCACCCATCCACCAATTAGTCTAGGTCACCCTGCATCCTATCCCTACCCTGCAGAGTACCTACCACTCCCACAGCGTAGTGTCATCTGCAAATTTGCTGCAGCCACGACCCACCCCAACCTCCAGATCATCTCCATAGTGCACCCCTTCTAGTTACCCCACCACACTATGTCCCACACACAAACACTCCTTTTATTGGCAGCCAACTTGGGTGAAGCAGCCTGCGCCGTAACTTAAACCAGAGCTTTTCTCAACCTGGATGCACCCCACTCTCTTTGGCTGGTCAGTATTTAAAGAGCCCCTGATGCCATGGGTGGAAAGGGTCAGGGCCCTGCCTCAGCTTTGCCCTCTGCTCGTCCCCATGCACTGGAGTCTCAGTACATCTACTCTGCAATTATATAGCCCTGCCACCTGAGCCCCAGTCAGCTGACCCGGACCAGCCACTGGGCTGCAGGTCATTGGAGGGTTTGTCTGCACTGAAACAGAGTCAGGAAACCTGGCGTGGCCACTAAACCTCCATCCACGCTGGAGCTGGAGAGGAGTTTCCAGCCTGAGGCGACCTGCCCGCATTAGATCCGACTGAGCCAGTGCGCTAACCACAGCAGGGTAGTCACAGCGCCAAAGCCCTGGCTGGGATGGTTTAGTCGGGACTGGTTCCGCTTTGAGCAGGGGTTGGACTAGATGACCTCCTGAGGTCCCTGCCACCCTGATCTTCTACGAGTCCACGATCCATTCAAAACAAAGCAGCAAATTACAACCTGGCAGCACACATGGGTGAGCAAAGTGATCGCCACCAGCCAGGGATAACCAGCGAGGAACTGCTGCTTCGCCACCTTTTTTGTGGCAGCATTGGATACACTTTATAGCACCATCTCAGCAGCTCGGCTCCGTGTCTCTCTGCTACATCTCTGCTCTGCTCCGGGTGTCTCAACCAGAGGGATGTAGAGGTGTCAGGGGGTCATGACCACCCTGCCCTTCCCCATACCATTACGTGAGAGCTGAGAAATGATCATGTTCCAATGGAAGTCTCTCCATTCTCACCCTGGGCATCAAATAGTAGCGTTTCAGCAGCGACAACCCAAACTGGAACAGGTGCAGGGGGAAGATCTAAACCCACATATCCTGCCTCCCAGACTCATAGATCAGCTAGTCTGACCTCCCGGATAACACAGGCCAGAGAACCTCCCCCAGATAATTCCTAGAACAGATCATTTGGGAAAACATCCAATCATGATTTTAAAACAATCAGAGGTGGAAACTCCACCACACCCTTCGGTAAGCTAAGCACGTCAATTGCCGGGCTATAGAGTCCCTCACTTGCTCTTTTGGCCCAGTGAATATTTACTTATGCAAAATAGAACAGCTTGAAAAGCAGAGACTGAGCTCACTCCATCCCAGATCAGCCTGAGATCAGCCACCATCCCTAGTGGCTCGGCTTCTCCAGCGGGAGACCCGAGTTCAACTCCCTACTCCAGAGCAGGGATTCAAACTATGTCTCCCACATGCCAGGCAAATGTCCTGACTAAAGGGTCACGGACACTCACATTTAAGTTCTGAAGCTGGTCCTGAACAACTCTGTCCCCAACCAAAACTAATTGGGTCAAGCTTGCAAAGAATTTCAGGCTGCATTTTTCAGCAAATAAACCAAGTCCAAAAAATGTTTGCCCAGCTCTAGGTCAGAGCCCGCTTGAAAGGCTGAGCTAAGTGGACATGATACCTAGATGCACAATAGCTGGATCCAAGCACAACAGGCAGAACACATATCCCAGTTCAATGTACCAGCCTTGCCCAATGCTCTAGGTGGAGCAAATCTTGGCGTGATACACCTGCCACATTGGTGAATAGGCCATGTATGGTCCTAACACCTGGCGTCAGACAGGCCCAAGATGCTTGAGACACATGTACCGGGTCTATGTGACTCAAGACTATTACAATGCACAAATTATCAGGAATCCCAGTTACCTCAATAGGGACAGCAATGTCTTCCAGCTCTGACAATTCCTGGGATACAAGATGCCTCCAAAAATCACAGTTTATGCACATCCTCTTGTGAGTTCCTTGGACCCTCCGTTTGTAGAAAGACATCCAACTAACCATGCCAACCTGCTCCTCCTCACAACTCTGTGAAATCTGTGGGGGCTAACTGGCTAACAGTGAAATCTGAGGGCTAACTGGCTAACAGT
>ML685783.1:303121-381309 GCA_007922175.1 Pelusios castaneus
TCTCTCACCTCCCTTCTGGTTTGGCAACTGGCTGGGTATATGGAGGAAGAGCTGGACAGCAACGAAGATCTCTTCCGACATATTCGATAATTCCTTTCTGACCTCAGGAAGGGAGATGAAAGCCCTCAACAGCTCGGTGAATTCAAACGGCCCCTCATTGGCACAAGGAAGCAGCGAACAGGCCACTAATCAGGCAGAAAGGAACGTGGAGAGTCAGCTGCCGAAGACTCAGCAGGGATCCCAGGATACACAGAGCAGCAGTGGGAGGGAGGGCAGGACTGAAACAGAAAGAATTCCTAGACGGTGACCAAGAACTCTGTGAACTAAAAGAGGAGCGAGTGGCCTCAACGTGTACGCAATCCTGTTTTCTCCCGTTCTTGGCCACTGCTCCCCAAGGACACTTAGACGTATGGGACCTGGTAGAAGGAACAGCCATATTCAGAGATACGCCACCAGAAGGTATATTTGGGTAAAAGCCAGCTAGACAGTGCACGGTCACTAATCAACTACCTACTTCTCATGTAACATGCTGGCTGAGGGTACTGTGTCACCGCCTCACAGCAGACCCAAAGGATAAGAGACGGCTGCTGCTAACAGAGTTAATCCTTTAAGAGGAAAACGCTTGTGCTGTTTGTATTTAAGATTCCAAGTTCAATCCCCACAAAGTGGTGGTGGTGATTTTAAACTAATAGTGGGAAAATCCAAACAGACAGGCTCAGTATTTGACATTAACATCTCTTATAATTGCCTAAAGCACATCTAATGCATTCCCTGCTTTTACAGAAACAATTCTTTCCTTAAAAAGTTAAAGAGACACTGCAGGTCCAAATTTTAAGTTTTGTACAACTGAATGTTTATAAGAGACAAGAACAGTAGCATGTTTCTGTGTTATCATTGATGTGGAAGATTACTGCATTGCAGTGTTTGCAATCCTAACCATGCACCCGTGTACTTTACCGTTGCTGCATGTTGTATGAGAATCCAAAAGAGAAATTGACTAGAAGCAAAAGTGAAGTTTAATTAGTCTATTTTCACCACCCAACTGGATTTGAAATGCAAAATACTAAATTACATCTATTGTACAAAGTCAATTAGATATTTAAAACCCTTTCAGTTTTAGTAATTCAAGGTATTAGCAATAGATGAGAATTTTTTTTAAACAAATGTGGGGTTTTTTTTAATTATTCTGACAACTGACAGTTTAATATGACCCGATTCTTTCAAAGAAATTGCCAAGCACAGGATGGAGAGAGGAAAGACACATGAATCAGGTACTGCGCATGAATTTTGCCATTTCATTTCCTTTCACAATGTTAAGATTTTTTTTTTAAAAAGCTCTAGAGAAGATCCTTGGAATTACAGGCTGGTCAGCCTAACTTCAGTACCAGGGGAAATTGTTGAAACACTGGTAAAGAACAGGGTTACCAAACACATAGCTGAACAACAAGTCAACAAGAGTCAATGCAGCTTTTGTAAAGGGAAATCATACCTCACCAATCTATTAGAATTCTCTGAGCGGGTGAACAGACACATGGACTTTCAGAAACCCTTTTCCCAATTCCCACCCCAAAATCTCTTGAGTAAACTAAGAAGTAATGGAATAAGAGGAAACTGGCTAAAAGATAGGAAACAAAGGGTAGGAATAAATTATCTGTTTTCACAGTAGAGAGAGATAAATAAGTGGTATCCCCCAAAGATCTGTACTGGAACCAGGACTGTTCAACATATTAATAAATGGTTTTGAAAAGAGCATAAACTATGAGGTGGCTAAGTTTGCAAATGGTACACAATTGCTCAAAATAGTTAAGTCCAAAGCAGACTGTGCAGAGTTACAAAGAAACCTCACAAAGCCAGGTGACGAGGCAACTAAACGCCAGATGAAATTCAGTGTTGATAAAATGCAAAGTAATGCACCATGGAAAACATAATCCCCACTATGCAAACACAATGACGGAGTCTTGCTTAATGGTTACCATTCACGAAAGAGATCTTAGAGTCATCATGGACAGTTCTCTGAAAACATCTGCTCAATGTGCAGTGGTGATCAAAAAAGCTCACAAAATGACAGGAACCATTAGGAAAAGTAGATAATCACACAGTAAATATCATACTGCTACTATATGAATCCATGGTATATCCATAACTTGAATATTGTTGTGTGCAGTTCTTGTCATCCCATCTCAAAAAGACGTATTAGAAATGGAAAAGGTACAGAGAAGGGCCATCAAAATGATTCAGGGTATGGGAGGAGAGATTAAAAAGCTGTGACTACTCATCTTGAAATTAAGATGACTAAAGAGGAATAAAATAGGTCTATAAAATCATGAATGCTGGGAAGAAAGTGTAATTTACTCCTTCACAAAACTCAAGAACCAGGGGGTCACATTCAATGAAATTAATAATCAGCAGGTTTAAAACAAAAAGTAGTGGATATCCTCAATCAACCCTTGGAACTCATTACTGGAGGTGTTGTGAAGGCCAAAATTTTAACTGGACTAAAAAAAGAATTAGATGCATTCATGGAAGATGGGTCCTTCAATGGCTATTATTAGCCAGAACAGTCAGGAATGCCATCCCTTGCTTTGGGTGCCCCACGCTGCAACGGGACAACGGGAGATGGATCACTTGGTGATTGCCTGCTCTGTTCATTCTCTCTGAAGCATCTGGCACCAGTCACTGGATACTGGGCTAGATGAACCATTGATCTGACCCAGGTGGCCTTCCCTGTGTTCATTTAATGTTAGCGAAATCCTGTTACCATTTTACCTATTTCTACAGTGAACAGCAATACAGACATCACTGCAGCTGCCATGGTCAGCCATTCTCCAGTATTATTTAAAACCTGTCCATTTCAACACCCTTTGCCCACCTCTCAGAAGAGATGGAAAAGCTCTTTAGCTACACTCTCGTCATCCAAGCGAAAATCTGACAGAGTTCAGATCTAACATTTAGATGAGCCAAAGGTTAAAAACCAGACCTAAATCTATCCTCTTCCTGTAATAAATAAATAAATAAATAAATAAATAGCTATATATACCAACAATGGGAAAGCCACCACCTGGGGAGTTGTGCATCAGGAGAGAGATGCTGTTGCTAAGAAACCTGTTGCTGAGTTGTAAGTCCTGTCCTCTTAGTAACAGACAAAACCAATGATTATCAGCAGTGTAATGTAATCAACCCTTCTACCTCGATCCGTTTCAGGGAGGTTTGGAGAGAAATCATTTGCATAACAAGAAAACCATATTACTTTGTACTTACCTACAGATTTAGATTTTGTTATTTCAGTGTCCACAGCTGAGATCAGCGGCCCATCGTACTAGAACAAGTGGTCCCCAACCCTTTTGGCTCAAGGGCCACAAATATAATTTTTACAATCTTGAAGGGCCACCAGTCTATTTAATACAAAGATAATTGAAATTTAATCAATTAATTACATTCAAATTAATTTTAATTCAATAGACTAGTGGTCCTTCAGGGTTGTAAAAATTATATTTGTGGCCCTCGAGTCGAAAAGGTTTTTTAAAAATTTAAAACAATTTTTAAAAAGTTTTTTTTGTTTTGTTTTGTTTTAAGGAAAGGGCTGGACGCCCATGAAAAGGACCCAAGCCCGGAGAGGAGGCATGCAGCTGCAGCCAGGCTCCCGGCTGTGCACCGAGACAGGGCGAGAGGCAGGGGGCCTCAGCCCTGTAGTGCCCAAAGCTTGTTTGTTCTGATGGTAACGAAATCAGCCTGCACACAGTTTTGGGTGAAGCCGCAGCCTGGCTCCCAGACAGCAGCAGGGGAGCATGGGGCACTTTAAAAAGCCCCGTGATCCACTTTTGGCCCATGGGCCAGGGGTTGGGAACCCCTATACTAGAAGCTACAAAAACACCTAACAAGAGGCAGGTCCTCCCTCGGAGAGTTTATAATCCAAACAGACAAAAGGTGGGTGGGGAAATAGGCTCAGAAAAGTGAATTGACTTGCAGAAAATAGAACTCAGGTCTCCTGGATCCCAATCCAATGCACTATCAAGTGGACCACACTGTCTTTCTCTCGCTCTCTCTCTATATAGATATAATACAATAATAACTGTACCGTTATCGTCCCCTTTCCGGCCGGCTTCCCATTTCCCAGAAGTAGTGTTCTTGTTATCTTCTTGCTTGAGACAATCTAGGGAAGTCACAAAATACAGAGACGTCATGGTCTAAATGATCAAAAACAAAGTGAGGAAGAATTGACCTCTGCCTAAGTTAGCCGCTTCAAGTTAGATGTTCCCAGTCACACCTTTCCAAAACTTATCTTAAAAGAACACAGTGAAGCAATCACGTCTCCCTTCTCACCAACGCACAGCTGCATCAAGTTCTTATTTCCCAAAGATATTTCAAAGCACAGGCCTTGCTTTTGCATTATGAAAAGCACCATCGGCTTCCCCTGGAATCATGCACTCTGCTCAGAGACCAACTGGGGTCATTAAGCTATCCAACAGGAGAAAAGCTCACCCTCATCCAAAATGCAACGGTGTCTATGGGGGAACGCAGCAGCAGTTAAATGGTACACAGCAACACTACCCAACAGTTTAGGCCAAGTGAAAGAATACTGTATCCAGTTCAAAATATGGGCCAGATCCTCAGCCAATGTAAATGGGTGTAGTTCTACTGAAGTCAATGGAGCTACAGAGACTTGCATCAGCTGAGGATCCAGATTTACTTTTTGAACACCCGCTCCTTGTTTTAAATAACTTCTTAGAAGCATGATAGTAAAATTCCTTTGTCTGCCAGCTTTGCTCTTCTGTTGGCATCTGATTTCCTCACTACCTCAGGGCCCACTCTTGCAGAATACAGGGCATTCTCAAACTCCTGTCATTTTCAGAGGCACTCTGCATTTGGCCGAAGTGGATCACAAATGAGGAGCAGAGCTGATCATACTGTGAAGCGCCTAGATTGTACAATTCCCCTTCTCTTCCCAAGAAGCTTGGAAACAGCCATTCGGAGGCTGAAATAACCCTCTGCAGTTTCCTTAGCTGTAACAGGGCATCATGGGTCACTTAAGTACTAGCAGCCGCATTAGAGGGAAAGCGCCCCAATCATTCATTTAATTGGAGTACTTTGCTGCTATTTCTTGCTCCGGTTCTAGAACAGACATTTTCCACACCGATGAGATAAGAGCTGGTGACACAGGTCTAACTGGCTTTGATCACGGATCGTCAGTAGAGCTCAGGGGAAAAGCTCTTTTCCCTCTAAAACATAGGTCTCTTCTCTAATCTAGGAAGGAGATATTAAAGGCAACAGAAAGGGCTTGTCTGTACTGAAAAGATACATCGGCATAGATAAGTCTGCTAGGGGTGTGAAAAATTCACACCTCCCGAGAAACACAGCTATGCAACCCAATCCCCAATGTAGACAGCCCTGGACCAATGCGAGAATTCTTCCATCAACTTTTGTACCTCCTGTTATGAAAGTGAATTAACTACTGTGATGGCTCCCAGCTGTGCTGATGCAGTTTTTAAGCCTAAATCATAGTCAGGTCTCTTCATATTAAGGACTACAGGATTTTCCTTAGAGGATCAAGCCATCAATCCAGCCAGTCTGCTACCTTCATCCAGCAATGGCTAAAAGTTGCTGCTTCAGAGGTGGGCAAAAAACCTCAGTGAAACTAGGTATTCATGCAGCACTGTGCATACAGGGTTAAAGGTTGCTTTAACAACCTGACAGGCTGTCTACTTACACCCTGAAGCATAAGATTTGATCATGCCTCATCGTTTTAGTTCGCATGGCTGCAGAGGTTGTTGTGGGTCAAGGAACAAAACAGTCTTCCTTTTAAATCCAGCCACAGAATTAATGAGGTGCAGCAAAACACTCCAAACTAATGTGACAGAGCTCTGACACAAAAGTGAAACTAAAAGGGGAAGTTAAACGCTTTTCTAAAGGCTCTTCAAAGCCGGGCTATCTGTGAATAAGGCGACTTCCTGTCCCTTCTAGTAGCTATTCAGTCCACAAAATAGGGCAGGCTTAATAAAACCCTACAAACAATGATCAAAATCCAGCCAAAGAAGCCACCATTCCACTTGGCTGACTTTGTGAACCTGACTCTCCACCGTCCCACAGCTCATCTAATCAGTTAAACCAGAGTTCAGCAACTTTTGCTGACCCCTGTGCCGGCCCCTCCTCCTCGACCCGCAGCTGGTGCTGATGGCCCACTCGTGGAAAGAAGCCACCTGGAGTGGCTCCTCTCGGCAGCATGCCTGGGGACCCCCATCCCCAGGCACACCATGGAAAGAAGTTGCCTGGAGTGACTCCTTTTGATGGCAGCACACCACAGAGAGGAGTCGCTCTGGATGGCTTCTTTACCCGGTATGCCTGGGGCATGGACGTGGCAGGGACCTTCACACTGCAGCTGCCCCTGAAAGAAGCCACTTGGAGTGTCTTTTGGTGGCAGGAGTGGCAATTTCCGTGGCACCACAGAGGATGCCGAGTGCCGCTCCGAATGGGCTCGTGTGCCACTGCTGGCACGCGTGCCGGGGGTTGCCTACCCCTGAGTTACACCAAAATAAGTATCGTCACTCCAGTTTGTTCCCATCCTGATTCTGGGCTGCAAGATCATCACAGCAAAGGATAGAAAGAACCTATTGTCCCCTGAGACCATAAAGAGCAACAAAGCAGTTGTCCTTCTGTGAGATGCCCCAGGGCGGGGCTCACTTCCATCATTAATCCATCAGGTGCAGAATGCAAGTTAACTGGGTACGGCATAGGTCATAAATTCACAGCCTGGTTTCAATCTTTCTTTACTGGCTACAAGGAAGAGCGACCAAGAAGCTTTCAGTTTAACACTGGGCCCCGTTAGGGAAAAATGGTTAAAAATCACTGGCTGGTCAGAACATTGGCTGGCACACAGAGTAGCTTGTGTAGAATTATGTAGGGTGTTTTTTCTTTATGAGGCTTTTACAGAACCTAACAAAAATGTTTTCAGGGGAAACTAAGCAAAATCAGGGTAGCTTTTTTTTTTTCCCCTTTTTCTTTTTTTGTTTTGTTTTTGTGTTTTGGAGGGTGATTGAAACTTTGCTGGGGGACAGGAAAACATCAGAAAGTGATAGCAACTATGAACAAAGGGAAAGTGGTGAGTCTCATATCATCCTTCAAGCTGAATTATTTTTATTGTTGAAGTCCATAAGGGCCCCAATCAGGGATTAGGGTCCCATTGTGCTTGCTGCGGTGTCTGTAAACCTGGCCTATTTAGAAATCCTTGCCAATACAGCTGTCTGGGCTCAGGGAGACATTTTTGGCAATATTTCTGTAAAGTTTTTCCAGTGGCATAGATGCAGTTATACCAGTAGAAATGTGTTTTTGCCTGGGGAACTTATTTTACTTGCCGAACCTGTATAAATGATACCAGCAAAAGCTCTTTTTGCCTGTATAAACTATTTCTAAGCTAGCAGGGCATGCCAGCATTGTTATACTAGCAAACCTTTTTCTGTGTAGATCTGGTCTAATTGAAAAGGCAGTCTCGACACCAAGATCTTACAAGCTACTCTAGACTACAGTAGGTGGAAGTGGAGGCTGTGATACTGGCAGACCAAGTGCTAGTCCATGCCAAGGCACCTAGCTCTCAGTTGGACGACTGACAAATACATAGTGGGAACCAGTCTGGCTCCCATGTGGGTTAGAATCATTAAAATAGGTATTAGAATGATAAAAATAGGTTTAGTGATCACTCTTTAAGAAAAGTCTGTAAATTGCCCCATGCATTGATCTCACTTGTACTATCCGTATCCCATGTCGTAAAGGTAAGTGTCTGAATTGCAGTCCTCTGTAATGGTGTGAATTAGCAAACAGAAGAAACGCATTAACTAGTGGAAATGCCGGCATCCAGCAGAAGGCGTTACTTCCTGTGCAACAGAGAAGGTCCATCACTGCCAGAGGAACTATTGCAGAACATCAAAGAGGACAAGAGACTTTGCTGTTCACTCTCTCTCTCTCTCCACACCCATGAAGAGAAAACCTTCAAATGAATTCCTTCCCATCAGCTGAGCAGGCTGCTCAGAGAAAGAATAGCAAGAAATCCCCAGTGTTTAGCCTGGTTTAACCCTAAGGGACACACAGAGCTTGCTTAGTACAGAAGCTTCTATTACCTTTTGGAACTTAAGACTGCAATTCACTTGTGTGAATGTATGTTTACCCGTTTAACCGTGTCAATAACTCTCTTATTTTCTTTCCCTAGTTAATAAATTGTTAGGTAGTTTATTACAGGACCGGCTACAAGCAGAGTGGGCAATTGGTCCCTGGGACCAAAATTAACCTAAATATTGTTGTGATTTTTGATGTAAAGGGACCCTCTATCAGTGGTTTTCATTTTTTTTTCTTCGGGACCCAGTTGAAAAATATAATTTATGCCCGTGACCCAGCAATTACATCTTTGAGTAATGTGTTCATCTGTTGGCAGCAGCAGCAGAGGGCGCCGCGACCCAGTGCCTGAGGGTGTGTGACCCCGTACTGGGTCCTGTCAAAACCACTTGAAAAGCACTGCTCTATCACAAAAGAAAGCTAACTTGCGAGCAAACAGATCGGGGCACCCAAGGGGACCATCTGTGATCCCGTGTAAGGCTGTTTTAGTGCCTGAGAAGTTTACACTTAAATGGCTGGTGAACAGTAAGTACAAATTTCACAACCAGTTTGGGTTTGTGCCCTGAGGATGGTACCCATGCTTGAGTCACTACAGACAGCTGGACGGAGGTAACAGTACAAGCCAGACATCCGAGCAAGAGTCATGCCAGATGCCACTGTTGTCTGCTGGATAATCAACCTTGCTTGAGCATAAAGTAAGATTTACCCTAAGGCCTACGAAGCTAAATGCTTGCACCTCTAGCACTAGAGCTGAGGGACCAGTCCACAATGTTCAATGCACCATCTCCCTTTTGCCTCTGAGACTCGGTCAAAGCTGCCCAGCTGGCAGCTGTAGCAGAGTAAGGATCCCCTGTGTGGAACAGCCACTAGTGGGGCTCGAAGCTCTGACTTCTCCTAGCAGGCGGCACAGCAGAGACACGTTTCAGTGTGAACAAGGGCAAAGTGCGTCCAAGCCCCACATTCTGTCTGGTTCTGGAACGGGGTGGGGGGGAGCATGAGGCACTCACTGACTCCAGCTGAGAGACTATCGCAGCTTCCCTTCCTTCGCCCCAACGAGACCATTGAGCCAGAAGTGTCATCTGCAAGCCGTGCAGTTTTAGGCACATAGCATTTTTACATGGACCCTGTCCCTTGTTTAGAACTGTGATGCCCGTTATTAATGAAAACCCCTCCCCTCACATACCAGAAGGGTAAGGTAACCACACTCACAGCCTCTGGAGATCACAGCAGCAATGACCCAAATCAGTTACTAGACTGTTGTTCCCAGGGCAGTTTCTCTCTGGCACTGGGCCCAGGAAAAGGGACACCTGCAAGGACTGAGAGGCCTAAGACCAGGCTTTGTTGCACTGGGGGACTCTTGCAATGGCCTCGCTGACCTTTCCTGCCTGCTTCCTCCCTCCCGCAAGCCCTGCTCTGCTCAAGAAGTTGTCATTTCAATCCCTGTCCACTCCTGAGGAGGGAGCACAAAAGCATGATCAGAGAAAGGAGGTGACCCACCTCCCCTGCTATACGCTGCGGCCGAGTCATGGACGAGATGCTCGGATTTCATCCAGGCAGAAGCCTTAGTTATATAGCAGCAGAGCAGTTGTGGCCCAGCTACAAATGAATTTTGTCAGAGCCAAGATTTCATTGCATGGGGTGGTGGGTTGCATGGGGGCCTTGCCAGCCTTACAGGTCTCCAATTCCTTGTGCCACTAGAGCTACAGGCCGTCGCCTGGCCAATCTCATACTTCAAACTGTTTTATCGTGCAAGCTGGTTAAACTGTCCTGGGAGACCTTCAAGGCAAACCCAAGTGCAGTAGGAAGAGGGGCCAGCAGTTCAGTCGGATGTGCTCTTCCTATTAAATTAATAAGGAAACCATTCCCCAGCATGAGGAATGGGCTGCTGGAAGCACCACCGTCTTCCAAAAAAGACTTAAAACCAGGGACCATTAACCAAGCTCCTGAAACCTGTTTGCAAAAGTTTTAACTAGCGTCCTGATCAGATTCCAACTCAATTCCATTCTGTCCCCCAAGCCTCCACCCCTGCAGTCTCTATTGATAGTGATCTTCGCTTCTTGTCCTAAGCCAACATTACTAGAGTTACTGAAGAGCTGCTCTGTTCCACACTAGAACCAGCTGCATTTCAGTGGCAGGTGAATTGACTTTAAGGATAGGATTTTCTAAAGCACTTGGCACTGATCCTACTCTGCAGATTGCACCCTACATATAGATTATATCCAAAAAACTATGTTCAAGAGTGTTCGGGTTGTAATGTCAAACTCTGATAAGTTAGGAAATGCCAGAATGAAGGTTGAGCAGGAAACATTAATTTAGTCCCATTGTGCCTATGCATTCTACATACAGTCCCTAATTCCACAATCCTGTAATAATCCTCCTCCAAGCTATTCTCTCTCCGGTCCCTGTCTGACTCTTGATCTCTCTGCACCTGAGTCAGATTCCTTTCTCCTCCTGTAATAAGGCCCAGAGCATAGGAAAGTGTGTTTCCAAGTTCTCAAGTCTAGTGCCTGAAGCAATTGGATGCTGCACGCGTGGAAAAGTCCTGCTCAGCCCCAGCAGCCCTTGACTGTACCATGCTCAGTGCAGACAGAATCTTTGGAGAAGTTGGTTGCCAAATTCTAAAAAGTCTCTGCTGACCATGTTTGAACTGAGGTTTTTCAAAGATCTATAACTTGGCCAAAGTGGGGTTGTTTCACAAGATCAGCAAGAGACACAACCCTGCACAAAGGTCACCCTTCTGCCAAATTTCAAGCCCTTGCTCTCAAGCATAGGAGCGATCAAGCTTCCAAAAAATTGTTTTAAGAATTGTTTTGAATGTAGGCAAAACAATGTATTTTTTCCTGTAGCCTGGTCCTCTGAAATAACAGAACTATTTTGGATGAAACTTCGAAAAAAAGCTACACCTTAGGCAGACACCAGACACAGGAAATTTCTGCCTGAACAGTTAAAGTTTGGCAAAGTCACAAGCAACTAAAAACAGGGTCTTATATTGAAAAAGGCCAGGCAACCTTCACTAATGTAATGCTACCAGCTCTGCCTAAAATCACACCCACCCTTATATTTATGTGAAGTGCTTAGGGATCCACACAAGTGGTGATTAGTTGCTGGGGCGTGGTGTTGCTAAGGACTTACCATGCCCAGAGTGCAGGAGAATTCTCCCAGAAAGTCATGTTCATACAGTTGCATGCTTGACTTGTCCTGGTCAAACAAAGCAAACTTCAACTTCTGCACTTCTTCAAAGTGGTAATCAACAATGAACTTCTTGGAGAAGGCTGGGTTGAGGTTATTCACGGCTGTCTCTGTCCTGTCAATCTGCAATTAGAGAAGGAGTTTGAGCAAATGAGCAACAGGCAAGGCAGATACTGAATTGCATCTACCTCATCACTCAGTTAGGACGTGTCTACATGGGGAATTATTCCTAACTATTCCTAATTAACTTCCTCTGTGTGGATATTGTTATTCCAGAATAAATGCCTAATTCCAAAAGCTTAATCCACTTTGTTAATCAGGAATGGTGATTTCACTTTACATTCACACCCTGCCTTAATCCAAATTAGCTTCTTTTTGTAGACAAGCCCTTACATCTTTCTCCCTTGTCGTTTGAACACCCTGCAGCAACAATGAACCAGTTACAAAATTAATATCCAAACCAAATACACCACTTTCAGGATATACATCAGGCCAGTACTCAGCACTTGAGAGATGGGACTCATTGAACTGAGGTTCATGGAGGTGAAATGAGGAGGGTGGGGTGGTGAAATCCTGCTCCCGTCCTGGAGCCAAAGCACAGGGTTGCAGTGCAACCCCTCTACAGGGCCTCTCTTCCACACTACGGGCTTGATCCAAAGCTTATTGAAGCCTGTAAGCATCCACATTGACTTCAGAAGGTTTGGGGACAGGCCCTATTTGCACATTTCAGTAGGGTCATGGGATCAAGTATATCTCGTCTCCCAGATCTTGGCCCTCCCCCACCTATTCCCTTTGCATTAGCCTACGAGGAGCTGGTACAACAGTGGCATACTGTGGACATCCAGGGGCCAAGCCTGCATTTACATTCCCCCTTACTTACCCCCCACACATCACCTGCCTCTCTCGCTCCAGCCCCGCAGTCTGGTGCTGGCTTGAGTGGGGCACAGGAGGCTTTGAAGTGTGGCTGGCAGTCTCCTGTAGCCCTGCCCATCGTGAAGGGCCAGGCTGGTGCTCCCCCCCAAGCTGGCACCCAGGAGCTTGGTCCCCCCCCTTGGTACTTCACTGTGGTCCAGAGATCCCCTCCAGGACTGCCTGCAGCAGTCTCCTCAGCACATCTTCTCAGCCAGTCCTCCTAGCCCTCAATAAAGGCTTAAACCACATAAGGGCCTTCCAGTGGGCTTCCCCATCCAGAAATTTCACCCCAAGCGTGTGTACAATTGTGCACTTGACCCAGCTCTGTCTGGAAATAGTATATGTGTATCTCTGGCCACGTAAACACACTCCTGTGCTCTCATGTATCCTAGATGTTTTCAAGTCAGGCCCAAACTACAGCAGGTCCAACCCATGGGCCAGAAAGACGCTCCCCAGGAGCAACAACACAAACAAGCAACAGATCCTTCCAGGAGTGCAGATCAGCGCTCTCCAGTCTTCTCTGGTTTGAAGATCAGAATCATCTGGCTCCTATTTATTCCAGGGCTTCCACAGAATGAACTCGTTACACTCAATTTCCATGGATTCCGCACAGCACGATGGACAACCTGCTAGCAGGAGACATCTGGCAATGCTGAGATTCTCAAGTGCCACCATGGAGGCTTGCTGTTCAAAATAGCCTGCTCTCAAGAATAGAATCTGGGGTTGGGTAAAGGTGGGCTCATTTGGAGAATGGTGTGGGGAGCTGGATTTAGTTGCACATTAAAGCAGCATGTCACTTTCTGGCTGGGTGATCTGTGTGCTCTGCTATGTTGTTTGGATTTCACATCCACTCCTTGGCGTATTTTACACAGGAAATCTTGGAAAGGAAAGAGATTTTCCACAACCTCCCTACTGCTGGTTTTCTACCACAGCTGCTATTTTTGCAGCAAAGTTTTGGCATTCCCACATGACACAAACATCAGTGGAACATTAGGATGTGCCTGATGGATGAGGCCCCAGCCTTCATCATCTTCAATGAAGGAGTGCTGTGCCTATCATGGCATTGGCAGCAGACCAGACCTGGATCCTGGAAGGGATGTTCCCAACAGCGCCCTAGAAACCTACTGCCATCCACAGCCTCAACAACACACTAGCTGGGTCTTGGCCCAGAATAGCTTCCAATGTATTGTTAGCATCACAACAGGCTGAGGATGGGAGCAGGCCTCCAGGAACATGAGTCTGCCTCCCATAGCAAATGGGGGTGCATTCTTCAGGAACCCAACTTTGACAATGCTGGCCTTAACGCTGATCACCAGGATACAGTGGTGACGTGCTTAAGGAATGCTTCCAGCTTGCTGCTATGCCAATATACTATTAGCACCCAGACGGGTATGCTGGCTGCTCCTGCCACAGAAAGGAGGGGAGATGGGTCTCTTTTTAAAGGAAAGAACACAGCATCTTTGTTGGTGATCTGAGCAATTACGTTTCACTAGAATTACTGTCACCTCTGTAAAGCTCTGAGTTACAAGTTGGAATTCCTTTCTCATCATGCAGGCTTTTTACATCTGCCTGGTACTTAGGAACATTTGTAACCACAGCAGAAGAAAGGGGCCTGATCTGACATCCAAAGGCACTGCTGGAGCACAGGAAACGGCTGAGCATCCTGGAGTGAGTGCAGTGCAGGGGCAGCCAATCCTGCACTACTCTGAAGCAACCAGAAGGCTTGCCACAACCAAGGGGCATTAAGTAATGAAATGGGGGGGGAGGGAAGGTCGCTAATTCTGGAAGAACTCTTAACAGAGAGGCAGCTTCCAGCAGCCTGGCTAAATTCTTGCACTTAGCCTCCTTACAGCCGAGCCGCACCGGCAGGCTGATTCTGTCACCTCTAAGCAGGGGAGACCAGTGGCTGGGAATGTGTGTTTGGGGTTGAGGGAACGAGGGACTCAGTCAGAGAACGTCATTCAGGTAACTCCTTGAACAGCCAAGTGAGAGGAGAAAGATTAGACTGATGTTATCGTTTTAGGGAGGTTGCTAATGAAGCCACACGTTAAGTTCTCCTCTTACCAGAAGTCTAACCACTAGCTACTTGGCCTCAATTTCCTCTCCCCGCTGTCACTGAACAGGACTTATTGACAATGAAAGGGGCCCTTAGTTCTCCTGTGACCTCTGTTTACCTTCTCCCTGGTTCACACAGGGTTTTTTTTTGCATAGACTGTCTGTTTTTCCCCTTGCAAGATCCCATGGCTTTAAAAGGGCAACTAAGCAGCAGCATTAGCATGGACAGGTTATTGAGGCCCTTTCTGGGTTACCGGAGCCAGGTGTTCTTATTGGCCAGGAGATCCAATTGTCCTTCCTCCCAAGCATTTCCTTCTGCAGCACCATGTATTTATTTTCCAGCCTTGAGTCACCAGTGGTGATGAACAACTCTGCCTGAAGTCTCGGGAGAGCACTCCCGGCAGCGAGCGCAAAGGTCTGGGTCGGGTGGGAGACGAGTGTATATTTACAGCGTACCCGAACACGTGCCCATGCCTAGCACATGGCTGTCCCCTTGCCTGTAACATCACGCAATCATTCCCTCCTGCCTAGAAGCTCTGACTAACGCTGGCATCTTCTCAACTCACTGCTGAAAAAGCAACTGTGTGTTTTGTTCTCATTAGCTAGCTTAGCGGCATTGGAACTCACCTTCCCAGAAAGGCTGAGAAAGAAGAGTGACAGCCTCTTGGCATCACTGGTTAGATTTCCGATGCCCGTGCATGCCCCAAAACACCTCAGACAAAGGCTGAGGTGAAGCCGAGGTGAATCTGAACTTAGCTCCAGCCGGTTTGCATACGAGCCCAGTCACAAGGACTGGCAACCAGTTGAAGGATTTCAAAGAAATGAACAACAACATATTGAGTTGAGGGGAAAAACACAGTGGGATGAGGCGGGGATCATGTTGGGTCTGGTTTTATACAAGATCCTCACTGATCTGGAAGAGGGAGTACACAGAAAATCGGCAAGGATCCAAAACTGGGAGTTGATACAAACACCGGTAAGGACAGAATAATCCTATTAAGGAAACTAAGGGCAAATAAACCAGATTCAACTCAGAAAAACATCCAGAAAAACATAACCTGAAACAATGACAATGGGAGGGAGAAATAAAGGAGCTAGTAATGGGGAAAAGCATGAGACCCAGAAGATAGCAAATTAGATGTGACTTTGCATGTGATATGGCAGAAAAAGGCCAGTGGCCAGGAAAGTCAAAGCCCGTCTCTACATGATGTGGTGAAAGTCACATCTGACATGGTTGATTTACTGCAGACATGGACATCAAACTCTAGTCTTGGAACTTCTTTATCAGAAGTATTACATCTGTGGCAATGACACCTAGAGATCTGGATCAATGCTGTGGCCCCCGCTGGGCTAGACACTATATAAACAACATAAGAATGTCCCTGCTGCAAAAAGCTGATACTCTACATAGACAAAGCAGGCAAGAACTGAGGACAAAGACTTTTTTACAGATGGGAAACTGAGGCACAGAGAAATTGAAATTACTTTCTGAACAAACACCCCAGAAGTTTGTGGCCAAGCGAACGATTGAACTACAAACTCTCGAGTCCCTATTCAGCTCCTTAGCCATACAGCCAGCCTTCTACCTCTGATGATAAAGACAAACTAGAGGAAGTTCAGAGAAAAGGCTCAAAAATGCCCCCAGGAAGCTGGGAGACAGATTAATAAAGGAAAAGTCAAAAAGCCCAGTAAACGTAGTTTGGCTAAGCAATTCCTAAGTGGAAAGTGAAGGGTATAACATGATACGCTCCTACAAACGTTTCAAGGGTGTAAATGCACAGGGAGCAGAGGAATGAGAGTGGTATAAGGAAGTACAGTGAAGAATACTGGGATAAATTTAAAAAGGTGGAATCTGGGTGATTTAAGAGGCTTCTTATCAGATCTACTAGCTGCAGGATAGAATTGCCAGGGACGCAGACCACCACGAAGACGTTTAAGACTGAACTGAGAGCTGTAAAATATACTGCACAATAATGATCCTGCCCTGACAACGCTGGATGGATACAGGTCTTTTTCTATTTCATCTCCGTTTCTCCATGACAAAGTCGCTGGAGCGATTACAATGCACGCAGATGTGACTTTATCAAAATACATCGTTTTTAAGGGACAAGAGAAGCCCTGCCTCACGAGATCCAGCTTCTCAGAACCCGGCTGCAGACAGATTAGTAGCACCATGGCCTGTGCCAAAAGCTTCCTGACGTAGAAGGACTCCAGTCCCAACATGTTTTTCTTGGCTGGAGCTGCTGGAAAACGGTGATGCCATGAGCCTTGTTCAGTGTGCTCCGCCTGGAACTGTACCACCGGGCAGCAACAGCCGCTGCCTCTGAAAGGGAGACTGTTTGGATTTGCACAGCTGGGACTGGGGTTCAGGGCCTGCTACCAACCACTTGTTCACTGCCCTGAGTTTTTCCCCTCTCTGCCCTTCAGCCAGGCTCACTTCACAGCAGCCCCATCAGGTCACTGCTGCTAAAGGAGGCATCATAGGAAAGAGCACATTGATTGGTGGGGTGCTCTGGTTACCAAGGCAACGGGAACACGACTGGGTTAATTAAACTGTCCCCTTCTCCTAATGGTGAAGTTCATCTAGGGGTCACAGCCCAACAGGCCAGAACAAGACAGCTGCATGTGGTTACAGTAGCAGCCATCCCAATTGCACCCCTCTATGGCATGTATACATCCCCCATTACCGTGGTATCTGAGCCCCTCACAATCTTTAACGCACATATCCTCATCATCTCTGGGAGGTAGGGCAGGTCCATTATCTCCACTGTACACACGAGGAACCAAAGGGCTTTCTCTACAGAGTGATTTCTGATTAACTCTCTCTGGGTAGCTCCGTGTGGGGACACTTTTATTGCAGAAAAAAAGGGGCTTGTCCTGTTTAAAGAGGGTTATGTTAAACAGGCACAAAGCACTCTTGCTGCAGAATGAGAGCATCGAACCATGGAGTTCTTATTCAGGGACAGCTCCTGTGCTTCAAACTCACAGCCTACCTCAAATCGGTGTTTAACCTCCAAGCATAGACAAGCCCAAGGCGGTCACACAAGAAATTGAACTCGGGTCTCCCAAACCCCAGTCTAGCTCCCTCGCCACTATACCATCCTTCCCTACAAGATATGAAGAGGATTGCCATTCAAACGGAGAAGGGGAACTCCAGCGGAACTCCAGCGTCCGCCCTTAATACTGAATACCAACAAGGAGAGCTATGTCTTTCCTCATTATCACCCACACCTTATCTCAGTTTTCTGTTTTTAAGAAAGCCATGAGCACACACTACCTCCTCCCTCTGCATTTCTAGAGTGCTTACCAATTCCTTGCCTGCTGAGAGCCCCAAAGAACTGTACAAACAGGAAGGAATTTTGCCTCTCTGTCTCCATGCTAACCAGATAAGATTCTGCAAGTTGGGAAACAGACACCAGAAAGGTGCAGTGACTTCCCTGAATCCACATGGAGCAAACTGTCAAGACTGGAAGAGAAAACCTGCATTCTCCTGGCTCCCCATCCCTCACTATAACCACTAGACAACACTTCCTTCTGCTAATGAGCACCTGCCACAAACACTAATCCATATGTACCATGAAGATTACTGGCTTCATCAGGAGTAAGGGGTGCAGGAAGAATGCCTGCAAGCACTGGAAAATTATAAATAGGTATGAGACAGGAAAGGACACACTTTTTAGTTCCACTGAAATGTATTCAGTGTAGGAGAGATTTTTTTTTGGAGGGACAGAGTGGAAATATGGTAATTTTGCTAAAAATACAGGGATAGTTGGTATATAGAAGGCAGGAACTTATTCCATCTTAATTGCCAGGAAAACATGTGGCATGAGCGAATATTATCTCAAAATAGCTTCCTGCTGCACCTACTGGGAAGATGAAAATTATCAGCAATATGTGAGTAGCGTTACCCAGCGCAATGGGGCCCTGCTCCTGATTCAGAAATATTAATATTAATAGGTTTGCTCCATAATGAAGGACCCCAGATTTCTACTCATTAAAACCCTCTCAACCAACATGCAGGGGAACATGCAGAGACCCCTACAAAATACACTAGGGATATCATGACTGCTATTGACCCACAAAGAAGGCATTCAGATACTATGGTGATGGATGGCAGCACAAAACCCTAAGATGGACTGCTCCACAAACCACATGCAACCATAGAGAAATCCCCTCCCACACCATTGAAATGCAGCCACCTCTGAGATAGAATACAGCATCTGTTTTAATAGCTCAGAGCAACACTAGATGTGCAGGACAGGAAATGAAGCTTTGGAGTCAGTTGATTCTCCAGGAAATGTGATTTACAAGCAATGCTAGCTACTAACAAGTCTCACCAGGTCGGCTGGGTTTCTCAGACCCCCAGCTGCTGGAATCAGGAGATTTCACGAGAAACTCAGCTTTCATTTAAAATTAAAAATGGACGTTTCCCCCTTATTCTAGGGAAAGGTTTGAAAAGGTGAAATGCTGCTCCCTGGAAGATCAGAAACCTGAATTTATTATATTTAAGCCACTCTCCCCCATTTTTTTTGCACCTGACAGTTTTTGATCTCTTGGGGTTGGTAACAAGTAGGGAGAATTATTCAATTTTGGGCTAGAGCATGCCAGCAGCCTCTCTTTGACCAGTAGATCTCCTGCCATTTTTACATCCACTTATTCAGTTTCATCTCTTATCTAAAAGACTAAGACTCCGAGCCTCTGCTCCTGCATGGAAATGTGGCAGGGGGTGAGACAAGATTAGATTCACAATCTATCTGAACCCCAGCATAAATCAGAGCAAACAAGGCTGATCACATTTATGATCAGGCTGCAAATTGCCTCCGAGGGATCCCATCAGCCAGGTGAGACTAGCCCGAGGTAGTCCAGTCCAGCCACACTCCCGTCTCCCTGTGCACAGCCCCAAAATGCCCTCGCTGCTGGGAGCAGGCTTGAGAAGAACCTTCCAGCCACTCCGAACTGGTCAGGGCACCAGATTGATAGGGTGCATTCATTCCACCTCCCCTTCAGGCTGATCTGGGGGTGTAAAGGACCCCTATTCCTGAAGTGAATTCTGTATTATTCCAAACTGTACCAGCGTAACTGTGAAGCTGGACTGGCCAGAGGGGCTGGGTTCTCTGATTTATTGATTTTTAAATCAGACCTTCACTGGCGCCTCTAACATGATTAGACAGAAGCCCTGGGGACCATGCCCTGGAGATCTTGTCTGGCCCTCACTGCCTCGCTCCAGGTTATAGCTATGGAGCAGCCAAGCTAAGTAACACTGTCTGCAGCCGGAGGAGCTGATGGCATGGTTTTAAAGTGAGCAGAGGAGCCTGGCAAGTTCACAGATCGTTTTCCTGACTGCAGAACCCAGCCAACAAGCTACTCCTATGACTGGCCCAAGCAAACGCTACAGCCTTAATTAGGGTTCCCGATGAGTCTTATAAGCGCTGCAGTTTGGGAGCCCATTGAAATTACTACACTAGAAGAATGATCATTTGGTGCCAATGTCGAGTTTACTGTGTGGAACAGAAGCTGCGCCCTCAGCCTAGCGCAGCTCAGAGAAAATAGCCCGGGGATGGCAATGGGGAAGAGATTCACCTTACTAAAGGGAAAAAAATTGGAAGGATCGAAAAGTTCACGGAGAATTTATGGAGAAGCCTCAAGATCATAAAGCTCTAGTGATCACATGCTCTGATCTCCTGCAGGCCAGGCAACTTCCCTGAGATAATTCCTGTTTGGTTCACATCCTACTGTCAACTTTCTAATGGGTAGCAATGCTGGAAAGGAAAGCCAGGGGCTCCTCATCAGCTTTTGGGTTAACTAACCATTTGGGATCAGCTTATTTAATTCTTGCTATTGCAGTAGGTGCCCTCTGATCACTTCACCCAGTTGTTCCAGATTTTGCAAAACAACCCGTATTTCAGCTGGACCAGGCTGCCTCTTCCTCTCCACTATAAAGGCAGGCCATTTTCCACACATACAAAGAGCGTCCTCATTAACCCTGTGACTGCTGCAAAGACCTGGGTGTCATGAACTCAGGAGTCCTATTCTCACTCCTGCTGACCACAGCACAGTATCTCCAGGTACTCCGAAAAAGATGGCTTTCCTGTACACAGAGGGGGAGAGAAAGCAGGTGGGCCACTTTCTGGTTATTTGTCACCGATCTGGAGTCTTGGTCTCACAAAGATATGAGCTCTAAACCGTCAAACCTGCCAACGACCCATTACCAGGTAAAACACCCTCTTCACATCACAGAAGAAAACAACCTGCCTTCTCCTTTACGGGTATGTTTTTTTTATCCCCTACAGATTTAAACCAATTGAAGGAGCCATTTGGGTCCAAACGTGGAAGAGATGATGTACATATATTTTCAATCTGTCCCAGAATGAACAGCAAACTAAATAAAGATTTCTGCATGGGCCAATTGGAGCACCCCGAATTGTATAAAACAAGCACAAAATGGGAGGAAGAGTTCTGCCCAGGGTGAACACAAACTTAAGGTCCCACAGAAACAGAAGGGAGATTTACTAGAGGTGTCACGTTGTCCTCAACCCTGGGAACTGCTGGTATGGGGTCCAATGAAAGCTTGTGCTGAAAGGGTGAGGAACCTAAAAGGGAGGCAGTGCAGGGTCAAGAGAAAGAAGGGGAGGAATGGAGGCCAAAAAGTCAGGTCTCTCATCCCTAACCTTCTGACCAGGGGTGGAACACGGCACAGGGACCAAGCAGTTGCTCCTGTTTACACCAGATCTGGATTTGATCCTATGTCTCTCCAAGCCCTCAAGTGTTTCACCTGGATGCTGTGGACTGTATTTACAATGGAGCTTCAGCTGCCATTTTACGCCCCAAAGTACACAGACTAGCCTTGAGTGACAGCAGTAAAATAGCCACCATCAGATTGCCCATCCTGATCAACGGATCGGGTCTGTTACGAAGCCGATCTATTAACACCACCCAGCAACTGGGGTAGCGCTGAGTCAAACGGAGGCCCCTGCCTTCAATTCGGTGCAGTGGACAAGTGGGGCATTTAAGCAGTCAAACTCAGATATACAAGTTGAAAGGTGCTTACAATTCAGAATCCTGGAGACTTAAGATCTTCTTTATCCTCACAGACCAGGTACAACATGGACAGTGGCAGGGAAATCTTCCCATACGCCACCCAGTGCCGTCCTATCAATGTTTCCCAAACCTCGCCTGCAGTGATCACACTAAGAGCTGAGGAAAATTCAGGCTATAACCCAGTAACCCACATCACCAAGACAATCTTGGTGTCCATCCAATTAGTTTGAATTGTCAGTGCCTTTCGATGGTCACATCTGTTCCCAAAGACAATATTCACTTCAGGCTTCGAGTGGTCTTTAGCTATTAATTACCTTCTGCCACTACAGCCTGGGCCAAATTCACATTAGAAGCAAATGGCTCCACAACCTATGACTAATCCCCACATCCAGCAATTCTCCCACTGCTGTTCATGGCTTTTCTATTCAGCAACTTGTCTTCCGAAGCATTAAGTCCCCCAGAATCATAAAAATAAACCTGCAGTTCCTTGCACAAGCATCTTGGCCGTGTGCCTTCTTCAATGCTTTTGTTGAACACTGAGCCAACACTTTTTGTCTACAGAATTCCAGATTTTAATTTAAAATGCAGAACTGCTTCCCAGTTGTTGTCACATGAGGACAGGGTGCACATTAGTCCTCAGAGCAATGTGTTCCCAAGGGAGGGACCAGTCACAAAGTAAGACCAGAGGGTGCCCTTCAAAAAGCACAGGGCATGGCTCACCTACTGGTGAATTCTCTGTATCTTAAAGTCCTTAAATCATGATTTGAGGAGGTAAATAACTCAGTCATAGGTTAGTGCCCTATTGCTGGAGTGGGTGGGTGAGGTTTTGAGGATTGCATTTTGCAGGAGGTCAGACCAGATGATCGTACTGGTCCCTTCTGACCTTACAGTCTATGGCTATGTCTACACTGGCAAGTTAGTTCGAATTAAGGAAGCTTAATTCAAACTAACTTAAGCATTGGCCACACTACGCTTTCATTAGTTCGAATTAAGGGTTTCCTTAATTCGAACTAATAAATTCGATTGCTTAGTTCAAACTAACCCTTAATTAGAAATAGTTAGTTCGAATTAAGTCAATGTGACCATATTAGTTTGAACTAACTGCTTAGTTTGAATTAATCGGCAGATTCACCTTCCTGAAACTGACTAATTCGAACTAAGCAAGTGCCCTGCATGGCCATGGCTAGTTTGAACTAGCATTCTAGTGGGGCCATGCTAGTTCGAATTAAGTTAATTCGAAATAACTAAAATGAGTTCAAATTAGTTAGTTCGAATTAACTAATTCTAACTAGCTTTTGTAAGTGTAGACATAGCCTATGAGTCTATGAGGAAGAAGTGAACTCTTGGGTCTGAGTAACTGCAGGAACCTCTGTTATGAAGAGGTGAACTTCCACTTCAAACCCAGGAGAGAGAAAAAGAAAGAGAGAAGTATGGTGGTCTTACCAGAGAGCTGTGTAAATACAGCAAGGCCATCTAAGACACTCCATATTGGAATTGCGAAAGTGCAATGCATGGGGATCTACAATCTAACCTGCAGTAGTTCTCAACTATAAATCAAAAGTTCCATCCATGCAGATTAGATGTAATGGCTCTGCCTTGATCCACAAGGAAGACTGCTCAGATCTAAAAGGACCCTTACATGTTAGGACCAGTAGTCTTGATACGAAAGATGAGGAAACCTGATCTGTTGAATCTCTTACACAAGTGGTCCCAGAGGTTCAAAGAATTTGCCAAGATGCTCCCTGGGGTTGGGCAAGGTACATCCTCATTTCCACTCACAAACAGTACTCAAATTGACTTTAAGCATTCCTATGCTTAGGCTGTGTCTTAATGCTGCATTCTAGCACTATTTTTAGCTGGCACTTCTTTTATTTATGTATTTATTTATTTATTTTTGGATGGGAGATTCTACTCTATTCTATTCTACTTAAATCTTGAAATAATTCATCCAATTCAAACACCATTAGTTTCATTAACAGCTCCATACTGCAGAGGCAGAGTGCTTGAAACAAGACCACGCGATGGCTTTTTGCGGTTTGCATTTTTAAGGGGGAACAAATTGAATAACTTGTTCTATTGTCACAGGGCTGGGTGAATGCTGGAGTTGTTCTTCTTTTGAAAAAAAACTCATATCTGCAGGTATTACTGGGAGTCGGAGGGAGAGGGGAGCACACAATATCAGGTTTGTGGAAAAGGGGGTATTGAAAGCAGCTCTCTGCTCCTCAAAACCCAAAAGAGGAATCATGATGCAAACACTGATTTTCAGCATAAGCTGGGGCACTGTGTTTCTTTTCAAGAAACCTAAGCTGGCTCTTGCTGATGGACAAAATGATTATTTGAAAAAGAAACTGCCCAATAGCTGCTAACCGCTGGTCTCAGCTGCTGGGTAGCGTAACTTGTATTTTCCCTGACGTCCTAAAATGAATGGAAGTGATATTCAAGTTCTCTCTCTCTAGACTTAAGAGTTTATGTTTCCCCCTCCTCTACGACATATTCTGAAAGGGAGTGGTATGGCCTCTTGATAACAGGAACAGCCTTCACATAACACACAGCTAATCTATGCAGCCTTGTTTTCTCAAAATGGTTAACCATACTTTTCTCCTTCTCCCCATTACATTTTTGATCTTGTCCTTCGTTAGAAGATAGGCTCTTTGTTGCTACGACCCCCATATTATAAGTGTGCACAATGTCCAACACAAATGGGATAACATTTCACTTCTAGATTTCTTCTCAGCCTTCCCAGACCCATCAAACTCCAGCCCTGGACATATCTAGGTTTCAATTCTGTTCTCCCCGAGGATGTTAATTTTGACACAGTCCCATGACCTACAAGGCTGTGAGGTGTTTGGATTTGAAGGCGAAGAAATAATCCATGATGGTGTTAAAATGTAGCTTCTCTTCATTGTCTCTGCCAATTAAGGGTGACAGGTAGCACACACCCATCTCATCAAGCCAAGCATGATCAGCACTCATGACTTTTCAAAGGTTTTGTCTAACCGGACCTTAAAGGTTTCCAAAGATGGAGATTCCACCACCTCCCTAGGTAACCCATTCCAAAGCTTCCTTGAATGAGCCCTAGGTATTTAAACACAATCCACTCCCATAGTTTCCCTGAACAATGCAAGTCAAGAGTACCTCATCTATCCATCCAAACTGGCATCATCATTAACCTATAATACTGTGCCCTGGACCTAATGATGAGCTAATTCAAATCTAAAGAGCAGTGTCGTACTTAGCTGGGGCTCCAAACAACAGCTCATCTTAATCAAGGTGGAATTGCCTTTCTGGATCCTACCCTGGAGCCTGTCACCCCTACCCACCACATTAGATTAGCACTGCCATGCACTCAGATTGGGCTCAACTCACTGGAGATCACGACAGCATTGCACCAGCCCCCTGCCCATTGCATAGGACTGCGGATTATGACTTGGGCAACTCTGGAACAGTAAGGGCTCATTTTAAGCCTTCACGGTGCCTCACTGGAGGTTGACAACAGAGTCCTGTGGCACTTTTAAAGACTAACAGATTTATTTATCGCATGAGCTTTCGTGGGAGAAAATCCCACTTCGTCAGACGCTTTGAAGATGGGAAAGTTACAGAATGGGAGGAAATTAAATGCAGGGGAGTGTATGACATAGCATCAGGTCAGGCTATAACAGCAAATCAAAATAGGTGTTAGGATTATTTGACTCACTGGAGGTTGACATTTTTGAGCACTGTAGTCACACTTCTAAGGTTTTTGACACAGGGACAAGAGAAACAAGTCTGAGAGATGAACGTAATGGCAGCAAAACCAGATGCTTCCCAGTTAGAACTTACATATCCACAGATATGGGTCTAAGAAGATCACTTATCAAGAGAGTTTTCATCCTCTGTGCTGGAAACTATTACTATAACGGCCCAAGGAACTTACGAATGGAAGCTGCTTCCCAGGATGGAAGACTTTGCTTTGTCTAAGAGTTTTGGGGGGAGAGATGAATTATCGGAGCCCCTTTGCTGCTTAGAGAGTCCCAGAAGTGCAGAAGCAACAGATCTAAGAGTGTTTAGCATTGACGGCTGTCAGAGACTTTTCACACATATGCAGTGTTTTGTCACAATGCCTATTACAGAGTCTTTCAGGCCGATCTGGGAATGCTCTGAAGTTTTCAATAAACCACAGAGACCATCACACTTTGCTGACCATTCCTCTTAAAGGCAAAACACTGATTAAACATGAAAAGGCAGTGACAGATACAACCACGTCTAACTGAAAGACAACAAACCATAAGCAATTCAGGCGCCCACTTGAAAAATGTGGACACTTGTCCAAATAACTAGGCTTAATTTTAACAGGAACCGTGAATTTTAACAGAGCTGTGAAAATCCCTCCCCCAGTTGTGTCTTAAAAATTGGGCTGTAGAAGCTGTCATTCTATTTCCATCACTTCCTGCTTCTGGTCCCACTGGAAGCATTAAGACAAAAGTCTGTATTTTAGTATTTTTGCCCCAAATTTGGACTGGGCTACAGGCACAGACATAAGGGATCCTGGAAGACATTTTAAATGTTAACTTGTTCCAACCATGGAACCTACAGCTGTGGCTCTGATTTGGAAGATGGCTCGGGTGAGTTCACGAACCCTTATTAACATAGCATTCATTTTATTATCCCTTTTTGCTGAATTCAGATTAAATCAAAACTACGCCAGAGAAATTTACTACATATGTTTGTTAAAGAGTGGTGTTTAAATGATTAACCATTCAGTCTAGACAACATTTATTGATGGAGGCACTTGATCGCTGTGTGACTCAGTTTCTCCATTCTATATTTCCTGTTCATTCAGGTTCTGATCCTGTGAACATTTAAGGACGTGCATAACTTCATTCATGTACATAGACCCATTGGCTTCACTCACACTAGCAAAGCAGGTACGCATCAGTAGCATGGGATAGAAAGGAGCAGGACATTATGACTTACCTCTGTCCATTTTCCATTGACTTCCATGAATAAGACACAGAACGGGTCAGATTTGGAGGTCACATCCCTGTCCAGAAGGTTTTGGCCACACACAGATAATTCGACTTTGCAAACACAGTACTGGGTCCCAATAGGCCCAGAAGGGCTGGAGCTTAACGTATACGCCATTGACTCCAGTAGTAAAAACTCCAGACAATCTGCAAGAGAGACGGGAATGGAGGAAAGTGTCAGTCATGGTAGAAAAGAAAACAATGGTGTAATTATAATAAACACAACATCAGTTCGCGCTTCAACAGCAGAGCTATCAAAATGGTTTTTGTTCCAAGCCAGTGACAATAGCCAGAGTCTGAGCCTTTTACATTAGCTCCATCCTGTAACACGGCTTCTAGTCCTGATCTCTCCCAAGCATTTTATCTTGTCTTCATTTTCTACTCATGTTTATATTGGGCCTTGGACACTTGGCCCATAACAAGGAGAAGATACCAGAGAGCAGAAGGCATTATAATCCAGCAGATGCGGAAATAACAAAGTCCAATAGCTTGAAGTTAGAAGACCCAAATTGAAAACAAGATTTATTTATTTTTTTAAACAGTGAATATAGTAGACCTTAAAACAGCTCATCAGGAATTCCATCAGTTGGAATTTTTCACCAAGTTTGGAGGCCTTTCTCAAAAGAGACATGCTAGCTCAGAGGTTCTCAAACAGGGGGGAGGAGGGTGCTGGGGGGCACAGAATGTATTCTGAGAAGCTGGAGGGAGGTGGAGAAAACTTACCACATGTTTTACCAACAGCAATGAATAACTAACAAAGTTGATTCCTGAACATATCAGGTCCTCAGATGAGGTATAAATATATAGATACAGAGGGGTGGGTCACAATGTCAATTCAAACAGATCCAGAGGGATAGACTGCTAGCCAATTGGATCTATCTCTCTGGATCTGTTTGGATCAACATTGTGACCTACCCTTCTCTTTATCTATATATTTACACCTAACATGCTTTTTTTTCTATTTCAAGCAACTGACGAAATGGGATTATGCCCACGAAAGCTCATGCAAGAAATAAATTTGTTGGTCTTTAAAGGTGCCACAGGACACCTTGTTTGTTCTGCTGAAATAGACTAACACAGCTACCTCTCTAGAACAGGACCTCAGATGGTGCTGTACATTTGGATGGATTTCTGGTAAACTTGCATAGCATTATACAAAATCATTGCCATCTGTACATTAATCTCTTTGCTAGCCAGTGATGTGCACATTTAATTGTAAGCACCAACTGTGATCACAGTTTTGCTTTTTCTCTTACTACAAAGGATCTTTGGCTCTTTTTGAATCAATGCCTTACAGTTTTTAATATTTAGTGAGAATTTCATGGGGTTTTTTTTTAGATCACTGTATGTATTTGTATGGCACAAACTATTATAGACACAAAAAGAAGGGCGTGATCAAATAAGTTTGAGAAATACTGCTCTTGCTTGAGTTACCTATGATTGTGCTCAGTATTCACACACACCATCAAAAAATCCCTTCCACTGCAGGAATTGCTGGTTGAAATTCTACAAATTGTATTATATATATATATATATATATATATATATATATCAATTTGACATCAGACTAGATTCATAGATTAGAAAGCCAAAATGGACCAGAGCGATCATCTAGTCAGACCTAATGTATACCACTGGCCATAGGACTTCCCTGAACCAAGTCAGAGCATCTCTTTTAGAAAAACATCCAAGCTTGATTTAAGTTTTTCCAGCGATGAAGAATCCACCACAATCCTTGGTAAGTTGTTCCAATGGTTAATGACGCTCACTGTTAAATATGTGCACCTTGTTTCTAGTCTGCATTTGTCTAGCTTCCATTGCAAGGTGGTTCTTTCAGGCCTTAAAATCGATGCATAATCAATCTGAAATAGGCAGCAGAAAGGTCCCAATAATAATCGAGGGAAGGAGGCGGAAAGAGGTGCAATTCTGGGGAGACCCAGGTGAACAGATCGGAGGTTGCTTCACCTCTTCTGTTAAGCTGGTGCCACGATGCTGCCAAGCAGTGAGCGTGTGCTGTAATTTAAAATGAAGCCAATCCATGCTGAGTACACCAGAAGTTAAATTAGGACATGGTGGTTCACCCACACCCTAGAAAAAACACACTGCAAGTCCTGAGTCCTGGTCACCAGTTACATCCTTTACATAAATATACAGAGTCTCAGCTTAAACTAACATTTAACCTAATAAATGAGCTATTCATGGGGCATATAAACATAGAAGGGAATTCCCAATGGAGTCTGCAGGCCACCCAGCATGAACTGGGTAGGAATACGCAATGCAGGCCAGGCAAAGAGAGCTAGACAAGCTGCACGTAGCCTTGTGTGGCTGACAAAGTAACACCGTTACCTTTTAGCCGGGAAAGAGCAAAACTTAAGGCCAACAGATGTGATTTCATGATATTGATTTTAGAATCCAACTGGAAGAGCCTCAAACAAAAACATTCCCTGGCAGCTTCTGGAATTCAGACATCGTAATCTTGTGCATGAGAATGAGAGAGGGGTGAAATTTTCCAGAGTCTCAGGCCATGTCCACCCTGGAGCGGTGGGAGCGACGGGGATGTTGTACTGATTAGCAGAAGAGGAATAAACTATACTGGTACAAGGCAATATTATACCAGAATAAAGGCATCCTCACTAAAACCATAAAACTAGCCAAAGCAGTACTGTGTTTAGACCAGGTTTAAGTGATTTAGGAGCCTCAGTCTCATTTTCAAAAGTGCCACAGTCACTGAAGAATCTAAGGTCAAGATTTTAAAATGTGACTAGAGATTCTGGGCACCCAACCTGCAGCACCTGAGAGGAGTCTGATTTTCAGAAAGGGCAGAACATCTGATCTTTAAAAAATCAGGCTCTATTCAAGCACCTCTTGTTGGGCACCCAAAATCTCTACTCAGTTCTAAAAATCATGGCTTTAATCTATTGAAAGTCAATAGGCTTTAAGCCTTCAAGTACCTAAACCACTTCTGGAAACAGGACTTAGGCCCTTTTTAAAAATTTCCCCATGCCAATGCTGCTTTGGCATTTTAGAAAAAAATATTCAAAGATTGATCAAAAAAGATTTGATCAGCTTGTCTGAGAACCTAGATGAATGGTGGGAAAACCAGAATAAACAGGGAGATGGATTAGTTTATTTTCATTGTCCAAACAGAGAGAAATGCAACAATAAATGAACAGTAAACTAGATTTTAAATATTATTTCAATTTCAATAATCCAAGGAGTGGGAGTAACATAAGAAAGAAACCAATGATGCATAAAAATCTGATTTAACAGGACTGGTTTTTTTAAATAAATTTGACACCTTCTGAAAGCTGTAAAATCTGTTCTTTAAAAATTAGAAACATTGAGCAGGGCTGTAAATCTTTTGCCACGGTACAATTAGATGTTCATGTTTTTAAGAATGAATTTTTATTACCAGTGAAAAATGACAGCCCTGAGCCCGCTCAACACACAGGTTTAGCTATTTTGGTTGGGGATGTGACTTTTCACCAATGCAGTGATTGCATTGGAAGAACCCCGCGTGTGCAGCTGGTTATTTTAGTCTAAAAGTGCCTTCCACAGGTGTAGCTGACTCTCTTTCCCATCCAGGTATGAGTTCACTGGGGTAGATAAAACTTCATCCATATTAGATCACTTTCATTACTACAGTATGGTTAAAGCAGTGCAATTTTTGTTCATAGAGAAGGTTACTGAAATTCCTCGGTGTCAATGCTGACAGCAGCACCTAAGAGGCAAACGAACGGTTCGTGCCCAGCCTCTCGGTTGAGAATGCCAACAGGGTGCCAATTTGTGTTACACATAAAATGACATTGCAACCTGCACACTAAGAACTGGATGGCGAGCCACATCTCACTTCACGTAACTCAAACATCAGTCTACTGGTAATGACATAGGGTCAGCACTGATCCAGGAGGGTCTGAGCCAGATATGTAGAGGGAGGAAGGCTTCATATGAAACTACTCAGTGTTCTATGTACCACAATCTGTGGCAGAAATAGAAAGCAAGCAAGCTCAGGACTTGCACCATTTCAGGGAAACTATCTGAAAGTCCTTAAGCTTGGTGGAGCCAAGTTCCCCCCTTCTACTCCCTCTCCTGCCTTAAGATCAAGGCTTTTGTCTGCCTTCAGTCCTGGTGAAAAAGGGTCTTCGTCTACTGGACAACCAGCCCCTGTCCTATGTCCCACTTTGCAGGACAAAGTGGTGGGAAGTGAACCCACAGGGATGGGGCTAGTAAAAGTCTCAGCCCACCAGGAGAAAAAAAAGGCTCTGAACGGCACTGTCTTGTTACCAGATCTCTAATTCAAAGGCAGGCTTGCTACCCAGCATGGCCTCTTCTACCAGCAAACGCTAAACTAAAGTACTTCTATATGTGCATGTGCCCAGACATTCCAGAACAATGAGGGGACCAAATTCTTAGGCGAACCTGCCACTAGAGACACTGACGTGTCCAGAGATCGTACCCACACCTCCCAGCACAATTCCCACACTCTCAAAAAACTCTTGAGAAAGCTTCTAAATTGCAGGGCTTTGTCCCCACTACAATAACCTCACCTGTCTGGAGCTGGTTGGGGCCCCAGAAAATGAACACAGGCTGGTGTTTCATAGGATTAGGGGTGGCTGTCATTCTGACTTAGAGAGAAATGCTTCCTTCCTCTCAGGCGACATGTCAGCCCAATAATTTAGTTGTAACCAGATGAATTGCCCCAGATCCAGATCTCTGATATGGCAGCATTTTAAACCAGCATGAAGCAAGTGTAAATGTTAACACAAAAGCCAAGGCAGACAAGAATCAGGCCAAGTTTATTTTTCCAAGTGGAAATCCCTGAATGCAATACTCTCTCTCCCTTACGTACGCACCTCCCCATAGGGGCTGGTCCCACATCTACTATTAACTAACCTTCAAGGCGTGCTGGCTATGTTAACAATCCAATCCAGACAAGTTCATTCAATCCTAAAATGCAAATTAAAACAGACAATGCCTGTCCCAGCTAGGTCTGAAGGCGAAAGAGATTTTTCCCAGCTTTTCCTTTTCAGTGCAGTGCTTCTGAGCAAGCTTAAGATTTTTGGGGCCAGGGTGGAAATAAGATTTAAACGTATTTTGCCCGACTCTGTGGAAAGCGCAGGTGTCTGTCTGGCACTTTCAGTGCAACCCCTGTAACCAGCCCTGCTGTCAGACACTGCTGCTGGGCTCGGGTCAGCGAACGGGTCTATCACGCAGCATGGCCACCGTGCCTCACCATCGACACCATGCCTCACGTTGTAGAGAAATGGGGACCGGGCAAGGAGAATGGAAATCAATTGTGCTGGCTGCGCTCTTATAGCTGGGATTAGCCTGTTTTCTTGGGGAAAAACCCACGCACAGTTCTTGCAGGACACTCACAGATCCCCTGAGTTAGTTTTGTGCCAGGGGACAAGTTATGCAGAAAAGTATGCGTCTCACAACACAAAGTGATTTAGAACAAGGATAGGCCTGAGCCACATATTTGCAGATCTGGCTCTGAAATCCCTCAAGGTTCACCACGAATGTTCAGAGCTGGAGTTGTGGCTCAACCAAGTGCAGAGAAAGGGGGCAGCTGAAAGGGTTGATCTGAACACAAACTTCCCCCAAACTTGGTTCGCTCAGGCGCAGGGTTCGGGTTCGGTCCCATCTCTGGTGATGTTGAGTGGAAGAGTGTAACAACTGCTCTACCTTCTCGTTAAAGAGCAGCAGACAGGCTCAAAAAGGGAGCAGGAGGAACGTTGGGCAGGACACCCAACCTGGAAAATGGAGCAATCTGCAGGCTCTGCAAAAGGTGCAGATGATTAGAACTGGGTGCAAATCTTCTGCTTAAACCGTTTTTTGACAAACAATTGGGATTTCCAACTAAATGGATGTTTTTACAGAAAGCATCTGCTTTTGGGTTACATTTTAACCCTTCCCCCCAGTTTGGGGGTTTTCAGGTTTCTTGACATGGGCCCAGTCCACACTGCTGGGAAAATCTGGTGGCAGTCGACGGAAGTTACACAAGCTATGTAGAGTAGCTTGCGTAACTCTCATTGACTTCCTAACTCCCTTTCAGCACAGCGTCTTCACTGCACTGCATCACTTGAGAGGGTGGTTTTACTAAGCTGATTCCCAGATAGACGTAGCATTTTTAACTGACCAGTAAGTCAATCCAGAAATATCGATTTGATGACGGCGACTTTGCCAGGTCAGTGTGGACATGGCCTGAGTGATCGACTCATCATCCACGCCCTGCTTTTGCAAGAGGAAGTCTTTAAACCAGTACTCCTCCGAGTCTCCTGTTCTTTAAGACTGGGTCCAGAAACTGCCATTCCCTTCAGCTTAAAACCGTAAACGTCATCTTCCTTTAGTTTGATAAACTGTCTCTGTTTCCATATGGCAGGGCATAAAAATATGACTTTTGTCCTCCTTTATTTACATTACATAGGCATGAATGCTGATGAACACGCTCTATCTCTCGCTTCCCAGTTACTGCCAGCTGTGTGCTCCTACTCTCTTACAGGTCAGCAGTTTATGCCTGCTCTCAGTTCCTTTTGCTTATGGTTTATCTTTGTACCAAGGGACATGATGATCCCGATTGTTCATTTCTGAAGGACAGGAGGAGGGGCGGGGTCTCCTTCAGTTGTCACGGGTCACAGAATGTGAAATGATAATTAACCGGAGATGTGCAGCTCACATTGTCTAAACCAGGTGAATTGGACTGGGCAGCAGAACATTTGGATTCTGCCCCAGGCACTGCTACCATAAGCACCTTCAGAGAGCTACTTCACGGCATGTCTCTGTGCCTCAGTTTCCCCAACTGAAAGGCAGGATTAATGGCCACTCTTTGTAAGATGCTTTGAGATCTATAGGTACAAGGCACTATCTTAAGAGCTCATTATTATCATCACTAATTGGTCTTCTACTGCCTTGCCTCTAGCAGGATTTCCCAATGACACACAACAAGAAGGCAGGATGGAAAGACATATCAAGGATTTATATATACAGGCATGTGTGAATTTAGAACACACAGACACACACACATTGCCTCTTTTCTACAGTTACAACCAAGATCTCCCCAGGCTCATAAGACATTATCCACAATGGGCCCCATCCTGTTCTGGTGTAAACTGGCACAACTTCATCGATTCCATTGGAGGTTCACCAGTTTATAGCAGCTGTAGATCTGTCCCTGTATGATCGCTAACACAGCAGCTGTGGTTAGAGACCTACCCGCCCTGGTAACAAGGGGCAGGAAAATATATTCTCCCAAACACGATATGGAGCATTGCCCCAAGGATAACGAAGCATGATGTATGTGACACATGTCCCCCTGACCCGTTTTTATACACAGCACACGTCTGCTCTAACCACAAGCAGACTTGCCCAGCCATGATGCCTGAAATTCACCCTGCATTTTAAGAAACAAAAACCCAAAGTTTTCTAATTTCTCTGGCCTCATTGTCCAGGTGGCCAAGATTTCTGCCTAGCGCAAAAATCACTCTCACAATAGGATTAATTTGAACCCCCACAAGAAAAGAGCGAGCTCTTTGCTAGGCATTAATTGTGTTTATTTCAGACAGGTGGAGCTAAGGAGGGGAGAGGCCATCACTTCAGCTCCAGTGTGGTCAGACATTATTTCTCTTTCCAGGCTTGACTCTGATCTGACTTATAACAGACTGACTGGTTAGCCAGTTGCTCCTGATTTACCCTGCTACGAGACCAAAATTTCAAAGAATGTAATGCATTGCAATTTCAAGGAGAAATGCCCAATTTCAGGGTGGACCTAGGACATGGAAATTCTCTGAGGTGTGTAATATATAGTTAAATGAACAAAAGAGAAAATCCTCTAGCCCCATGCATCCCTGGAGGGGTATCTGCCCCACGAAAAAATGACTTGATGTTTGCAAATATCAGATCGCCTATCCACTTTTGTCCACTGAAGCTTGTTTTTCCAGTTACAGTTAAAACATTAGATCTACCCCCCCTTTTTTTTAAATACACACATCATGCAATCAAAGGCTTAAAAAGCCAGATCTGCTCTATTTATACCACGCTGTCTGTCTGCCTCTTGAAAGCAAATGCAGTCCTGCTGTGCTGGCACCAAGTTTGATGGGTTCGGGGGGGCGGGTATTTGGGATTTTTCCTGTCCCATTGGCCAAACTGCCACTCCTAAAAGCAGTGGCAGAAAATGACTCAGTGGAGGAGCTTTTCTCAGTACAGACCAGCACACACCAAATATCCTTCAATTGCCTGGAGGATTCCCAAGGAGATGCAGCCGTTTCAAAGGCTACACACATGGGAGCTCTGAGCCACCCTCCCCACTACAACTCTAATCCCATGTTTCCTTCATGATCCAAAATACTAGGGGCAAATGCCTGAGCCTGCTCCCCAACCTTGGCAGCACCAAGGGTGAGCACTACCTTGAGCAAGAGAACTTGTGATCTGCAAAAAACGGTCTTGTGGCAAAGCCCTGGGATGGAGATTGAAGAAATTGGGATTCGGTGCCTTACTATGACTCTAGTTCCATGTGTGGTTTTGGAGTAAATCACGATAATAAACCACTTAGTATATTGGCCTTTCAGTGACATCACATGGGATGGGTCTTCCTTTAAGAAGGCAAATTTTGGGGCATAAACATATAGCCAGTGTCTAGTTAAAGGAAGATTTTCAGGTCAGACAGGATCATGTGATCATCTAGTCCAGCTTCCTGCATAATACTGGCCATAAAAATTTTATCCAGGGATTTCTGCATCAATCTCAATCAACTCGGGTGTAGCTAAAGCATATCCGATCTCAATAGCACTGGTGTAACTCAGGAGAAATGCCATTTTCGTCAATTATTTGTATTTGGACACAGCCACTGTGTGCTACGTGTCTTAAGTATTTACGATATGTTGGCAGGTATGTTTACTGGTAGGTCACTTTTTGCCTAGCAGATTTTAAGTTCAAGGTCTTCTATGATACTGGTAGAAAAAGGGACTGTCCCATAGTTTAGTACAGCGTTCAGAAAACCATATTATTCCACTCATGGAGGAAACAAAAATAGTCTTGCTCACATGTTCAAGATTTAGCTGATGCCATATTTAGGATCGGGAAGAAATTTTCCCCCAGAAAAGATCGGCAAAGGCCCTGGAGGGGTTTCGCCTTCCTCTATGGCATGGGGCACAGCTCACTTGCTGGGGGATTTTCTGTACTTTAAAATCTTTAAATCATTTTTTCAGGACTTCAATAACTCAGTCTGAGGTTCTGGGTCTATTACAGGAGGGGGTGGGTGAGGTTCTGTGGCCTGCCTTGTGCAGGAAGACTGACTAAATCATCATTATCTGACCTTACAGTCTGAGTCCACTTTATGTACTGTTGCTATAGGTGGTGTAGGGGTCTCTGCCATGGATTCCCTATGGGCAAGACTCAGCCGTGCATGGTGGGCATAAAATGCCACTAGATAAGTAGTGTAGCATTTTGCACTCACTTGCATTAGCGTGATTGGCTGTACAAAGGTAGATGGCATCCCTTGAGACGTGATACCCCTTGAACATAGTTGCTAAGAGTGAAAAGCATTTGGAGAAAGTATCATTTCAGTGCAGCTATACACAGCAGCTTGAAATGTGGCTAAAACTTAGATTTTCAAAAAATGATGAGTGATTTGGTGTCTCAAGTTATGGGGGCCCAATTTGACACACCTTTCAAGGAGACTGATTTTCAGAAGGTGGATGCTCCAAATTTTCTGAAAATCAGCCCCCTTTAAGGGATCTTAAATTGGGCAACCCTATAACAAGGTATCCAAAGTCACTTTTGAAAATCTTGGCCAAAAATGACTTGCACACCATTAATTTCAATGGGAGTTAGGTACCTAACCTGCTTAGGAGCTTTTGAAAGTCCCAAGTGAGCATCTCTCTGCATTCTGTATGACTGCATTTTGCATGACTTTCAAAAATCTGGCCCTATATTCCTAACTTTGTTTTAAAAATGGGGCTCGGTCTCCTAAGACACTTAGGAATTTAAAAAAATTCATACCCTAGATCTAATTGAATATTTTTTCTCCAAAAATATTGGATTGATGTAAAACAGCTTGTCCACCAAAACAAAGATTCACAGAAATTTTTCATTTGGGTGAAAATGTTCTGATTTTTTTCCAAACAAAATTTGAAAAGATTTTTTTTTTCTCTTTTCCATCTCTTCTCTCCCTTTTTTCCTCCTTTCTGGGGAGAAAAAAAAAAAAAGTTAGTGGAGGAAAAAATTGAAAACCAAACATTTTAGGGGGGTTCAAAACAAACGTTTTTCAGTTTTTGTTTCACCAAAAACTCCACAAAAAGTCAAACAAAAGGATGTTTCTTTTCACAGAAAACACACAGCATTTTTCCACGAACTCTGACCCAATGCTTATAACTGCACCATAAAAGTTTTAAAATAAATCTTTCTGAAACAGAGGGACCTATCAGAGTCTGTAGCTAAATTTGTCTGAGTTCCCCTCCCTTTGTCTCCAAACACTGTTATCAGCCGCTTGGATTCACTGTGTAAACAAATACAGCAATCCTGGAATTATTTTACAAAACAAAATGTTTTCCATTCAGACAGTATGGGGGGCTCACCAGCCCGCACCTGGTTTTAATAACAGGTTTGCAGGCTTCTAAATCCATTCTGTATTAATTATATACACTGCATTGTTCCTCTTACAGTTTCTTGGTTCCATCAACAGTAAAATCTCTGCTTTGGGCAAACACAGGCACAGAGGCAAAGGCACAGGAAAGAGATGTTTGTTCATGAAACTGCTGTGTGGACAGATAGCCTGCAACTCAAAACTTCATTCAGTGCAAGTAACTGCAGTTCTGGGTTCTGGCAAAACCTAACAAACACAGTCACACCTTGGGGCACCCCCAGCTAGTTCTCTGGTTGCAGGGGCTGAAGTTCTGGCCATGTGTTGACCCATTGCAACCCCTAACTCACCTTCTGATTCCAATGCCTTTGAAGGGTTTGTTTTAGTACTTCAATAGTTTCTTTGGAATGGTTCTGGGGACTGGGAGGAGATGGTCTTTCTGCTCTATTCCGCTATCTCATGGCACAGTGGATTCCTCAGGGAGCTCTCCCTCTCATCAGGAAAAGTGGAAAAGAAACCCCCCTCCACACAGCAGCACTGCATTACATTGTGATGGGGCAGGAGAAATGCAGGGAACTTGCCCTAACATAAGCCATGTTGTACCTGTTCTGATACAGCAAACAAAGAAATTGACCCGCAACATTCATTTGCAAGATACAGGAGCCATCTGACATACCATCAGCTCCTACATGGAGACCGTGTCTTTCCAAGTCAAGGATCCCAAATTACACAGATCTCTCTTCGTCCACTGCTGACACAGAGTTACCTTGGGGACGAAAAGCGAAAACCGTTTAACAGCACAGAGCAGCGCTACATAAGAGTTCAGGCTAGGAAGTCAAGAATGCCAGTCTCCATTTGTAACTGTAAACACACAGAATATAATTGGCCAGGCTGGAAACTGGCCTGGACACAAGAGTTTACAGCCAAACTCCTGGAGGAATCTTTAATAAGCACAAACGATCAAGGCTCTGTTTTACATATAGTCAGGCAAAAGCATTTGGGACCAAATCCCCAAAGCCTCTCTCAGTGAATCATCCACAGTTATAAACATTTACCAATTCTAAGCTAATCCTTCCAAACTTAGACAGTCAACTGCAGCCGTCACCAGCTGGTGAGCAACCTGAACACGTTCCTTTCCAGGCTTCCTTCCTTCTGCCTCGCAAGTACAGGATCTGCTTCTGCTCCCTGCATGCTCACTCTTCCATCACCGAGAACCAGAACAGATGGGAGGTAAAAATAGGAGGCGAGGCTGACATGAGCCAGCTGCACCACTTCCGAGAGGACTCCTCGAAGGGTTCTTCATCATGTTTGCACAGCACAGGAGCCTGAGGGACATATCTCAAGCATTTCGAAAGGATGGAGCTAGATTCTTCAGGTAGCCCAGATCTGGTATTCCAAGTCCTTTTTGTCCTGCAAAGAGAGAAGGCTCTTTCGGGGCAGAGCCCATTTCCAAAGCCTTTTCAGGGAACAAAGCAATCTGATACAGCAATTGAGCTGGAGCTTTCTGTGACACTATCTGGATTTAGGGGACCATTTATGATATTATTTTGTATTAATATCTCATAATTGCTATAAACCATAGGAACTATGTCATGTTTGGTATCAATAGAAAGGTAGTAATTTGCTGGGAATGATTATATGATTTATGTGTAGGAATTGCAGCTGTATTAGAAGTTAGGAATATGTTTATTATATCTATATTTCAACCTGTATGATTCTGGGAAACTCCCCAGACTGGGTGTCTACAGCCATTGTTTCCTTAATGGCCCATTAAGGAAGTTCCCAGGTACAATAGGCCCAGGGAGAAACCTGTTGAGCCACTAGGACTTGAACATGTGACTCAACTCCATCTTGATTGGAAAGAACTGCACACAGCATGGAGAAGGCCGGAGGTGATAAAAGGCAGCAGCCCCGACTCCATCTTGTCTCAAGTCCCCAGTCTACAGCCAACACCCATCTCTGGAACTATTCCTCTAAGACTGAACAAAGGATTGAGGCCCATCCGGGTGCTGGGTGTTTACCAGAGGAACAAGCCTGCAAACTTCAGAGGAATAAACCTGCAAACTGTTTTACATGGACTATAAATCATTTGTATGTATGTGATTCACTTGGACGCTTTAACATCTCTCATATTTTGTTTCTTTTCTTTTTATATTAAACCGTTAGTTGTAGTTACTAAAGGATTGGCTATCAGTGTGGTATTTTGGGTAAGATCCAAATCCATATTGTTCTGTGTGATGTGGCTGGCCCATTGGGGTCAGGAGAACCTATCTCTTTAAGGGACCATGTGGCTAGGTGGGAGCCAGAGGAGCTGGAGTGCAATAAAGGGAGCTGTTTCTATTTTGGGTGGACTTCTTGGTGCCCAGTGTGGGGAACCAGGGGCCTAGTTGTGACTGATAGGGAGACTGGTTTAAGTACCACCCATCAGTGTTTGGGGAGTTTGGCTCCTGGTTTTTGCAGCTTGCCCTGACTTTTGTACGTCCAGGAGGTTATCCCAGGAGGCCCTGGTCGCACTTTCCAGTGAGAAGCAGCTCTCACGAGGCTGCAGCTGGCTCCAGTTTCCATCTGAGTTGGGACTGTCACAAGAGTAGTCTCCCTCCCAGCATTTTGCCATCTCTGCTTCCAGGTGAAACTGGGACACACAGAGGTGAACAATGCAGAATTTTAATTAACTGAAACTACATTGTTCAAAGATTAGTGTATCAACTACCCAATAAAAGAGCAACAACTGGGGTGGCGGTAGGAAAAATCCTGTGACCACATTAAGACTCATCTCATATAGGTAGGACTTCTTGTATCACAACATCTGCAGTCAATAGAGGCCAAACCCTATAATACAGAAATGGGTAAATGGATTCCTCCCCACCTCAGCGAGGCTCCTGTCTCCAGCCAAGATTTGCCTAAGATATTATTTCCACTGCCTCCATCTCTACTAGGAAAAGGCTGTTTGTGCAGACAAACACAGAGCATTCTCAAGGGCTGGCCCAAACCAGTGGAGTGAACTGTCCCAGGAACAAGGGCTATCATGGATCTCGCCACCTTCAACTCCAAGTGCCAGATGCTTTCCTTTGATCTCACACACATATATAGCAACATGTGTATAGCTAGTCTAATTAAAAAATGCCTGAACAAAAAACTCCACTGCACACACATCTCCTCTTGGGAAGAGGATACAAGAATACAAATGGCAGATATCGGCCATGGTGCTCTGGCAGTTCAGTGACGACAGCAGTATAAAACCTGGATAGAATTCCAGGCCAGCACCACCTATTTCCACAAGGCTGAATTTTCTACTGGTGATTTTAAGCTGGCAGAAGTGTCACCTCCAGCTGAATCTGGCCCATGGTATATTTCACATTCTCCAGGGTAGAGATGTGCTGGACAGAGAGGGCTTTGTGAGGGCTTTTAAAAACGAGACAACCAATTCCAGCTGTGCTACACCTTCACAGGCCCCCTCAGTTCAAAGCCCCCATGGGTCACAATACTAACGTAAATGAAACCAGAATTTGACCCTATGTTAGAGCTGGACAAGAAATGATTTCCTTCCCCCAAAACTCTTCACTTTAATTTCTGTAAATTTTCAGATCATCATCACAAACCCCCACATTTTTCCATTTGAGGCAACCACACACACACACACACACACAAAATCAGTTTTTCAATTGCTGGAAACTGATTAAATCAGCTTTGGGGGTTTTTGTTAAAAATGCTTTTGGACCAGCTCTGCCCCAGGCTGTTGGGAGGTTCATTCTCAAAAAACATTGTTTTTTCTTTTGTGAAGTTTATCCTGCTGCTGGCTGGGGGCCCTTTCCGTCCTTCCTCCCAAATCGGGTGTCCTGGTTGCTGTATATTTTAGCTTTAGAATGTGGACATGCAAAGCTCTGATTACCCAAGTTTTAATATTTCTGTTACCACTGACATAACACAGCCTGGGGAAACTGAAGAGACTTGATCTTGCTGGATGCAGCGCTCCTTCGTCACACGATCAGGTCATGCTAGCCAAACCCAAAATCCTTTGCTGGTGTAAATCAGCACGGTCCCATTGAAATCAGTGGCACAATGCACATTTACACCAACGAAGGAACTGGCAGGCTCTTGCTCCCTGAGTATGGAGAACAGGTTCTCTCCAACAAAGAATAAGAAGAGGCAAGTAAGGTCTTCACAGCCTGCAGCACTCAGGGGGACATTTAGCTGAGTGATTTTTTCCTCCACGCTTGTTCTTGGCAGAAACATTCAGATTCCCGGTACTTTAGAACTGAACACTGGAACTGATATGGTACAATCCCGGATTTCACAGCTGTCACTTGCAATTTCATGGCAGCTGTGAGGACCAAACTCAGATCCCCCTGGCTCCAGAAGTTTGGAGTAGAGGCTCTCAGCACCCCACAGGAGGTTCTCTGTATCAAGCAGAATCATGCCCCTTAATGAGAAGCAGGTGAAAATCTTGCTGAGAAGGAGTCCTAGCCACTAACATTGCAGTTAGTCTAATGTGTCTATATTTTAACAGATCTTTTCATTTCACTTTTAAACTCTTTGACAGAAGGGCGTTTGTGCTCCTTTCTGTAAAACACCAAACACACTGTTGCCACTGTCTAAATAATAAAAGTTCACATACAGGTGAAATCCCATTGTCAGCTGGCAACAGAAGTAGCTACTTCTCATGTTGTTATAAGAGGGCTCTACTTGACGGCTGGGACATCGCAGCTTCCAATGAACTGGGTGAGAAACTCCTACCCCAAAACTGCAGAGCACTGTAACCAATAGGAGAGCAGCATGCAAAATATCTCCTCTTGGGTACACAATGATTGGCTGAGTCATGCCCACATACCATGGTTCCAGAGTTACTTGTAACCTAAAGTCTGAAAAGCCAATGGGCCAACATGACTATTAATGTAACTCCAGTGATTTGAAGAGGTTTCCACCAGCACTGGATTTGGCCCATGAAGTTTGTTAGTTTAAGCCCTTTTAAAAGCTTTTATTTGTGTTTCTTAATTAGAGATGGCAGACAGACGCTTCCCATACTCGATCTTAACAGAAATAGATTTTTCCTGTTAAAACCTATCTTCTACAAATATGAAATCCAATTCCACCATCTTTTCTCCTGTACTTGATTGTGAATGACCCCACTGAATTCATTAGGGCAACTACTCCTTGTGAGTAATGGTGCCCGGCTCTGGACCCACCGTACGCAAAACATAATACAGAGGGGAAATGTGGCTAGAGGAAATGCAGACCTCAGTGCCTTGAACATCACAAATGATTCTTGCGCTTACAATGAGATCATCAAAAGCGTCTGAGCTCTGTGTCTCCAAGAAGCACAGTAATAACACTATATTTAAGGTGCAGGAAGAATTTTCTCCCCGGATACTCACTTATTTACTCAACTCCCTGACAAATCCAAAAGCATTAGAGACATTAATCTGTTAAGAATTTTTGCAAGACAAGGAAGTATTCTCATTTTCTAGATGGGGAACTTAAGGCATAAAGAGATTAGTAGAACACAGAAGGAGCCTATAACAAACAGAAAATGATCTCGCCCCTCGAGTCCCACTTGAGTCCACTAACGTCACCACCATTCTTCCTCAAATCTGGGCTTTCAGGCGTTTATAACATTTGGAGAAAAATATTACTCTTTGGATTGAAGTGTCTTATTTTCAGCTTAATGGAGGTTTCTGTTTTTTAAATTTGGTATAATTCTATTTGGCAGTATCTGCATGAGCTGATCATGGGGGGAAGAGGAGGAACGGTGTCGTTAATGGTCTGGGAAACTGCTCAGGAGTTTTTCTGTGCTTGGATAACTTGGGAACAGTTTGGATTTAGATGGCCGGGGTTGGCAGGTACATCCTGTGCAATGGGGACCGTGCGCTGTGCCAAGTCTGAATAGAAATTGGCTTAGAAATAAAACGTGAACTATAATCCTGTACCTGGGGTGTTGAGGCTTAATTAGCGCTCATAATGAGCTCTGAGCTTGTCAGGAGAAAGGCACTGCGTAAATGCAAAAGGATTTATTGTTGCTATAAAGTTATGAACCAGTCAAATAGCTTCAACACAGTGCCCAGTTCTCTTACCTGTTCAGCAACCCAATTCCACTCCCATTGAGTTCAATGAGAGCTTAGCTATTGACTGCAGTGAGAACAGGGCTGGACCATCTATGTGCACCAAGGCGCAGTTCCCACCCCTTCTGTGCAGCCCTGGAAGAACCTGGCTCCAGTGGAACCAACCTGGATCTGTTGCACTAACGACAAGGCTAAGGGGAGCCCACTTCGGGAGATCATGGCTCTGGCAGGTCATGAGGTGGCATTTTCTACGGCACTCAGAGTTGCCTGGACCTGACCTCACTGGAAGCAGAGTTAGGGCAATGCCGAGAGCCTTTGAAAACTGCACCAATAACCTGCAGGGGCCCCAGTGCACAGAAAGGTTTGGGTAATGAGGAGGGGGCACCAAGGTTTAGAGGAAAGAGACAATGCACACAAATCTGCCACCCTGATCACCCCAGGGTGACCGCATAATAGTTGCACAGGCTACTCCAGCTACCAGACTAGAATGCAATGACCGTAAGATAATTGTATCTCTACTCCACAGCCCAGGGAAGTATTTCTTTTCCCAAAGCATACCTTACAGTGGGGTCACCCAGATTAAAAAGCTAGGCAAAAACACATAGGTCTTTGACCTCAGGCTCCAGCCATCATTCCCTTGCAAAAGCCACCATAACCCACACCTACTCTAAGTCAGCAGTAACACCAGTGCAGAGTCAAGTAGGCCCTCAACGCCTCCTGTTCCCAGGCGTATATGCTTTGGGTGGCGCCTGCATCTCCAATGGTACAAATGGAATTGAGGCACTGGGCAGTCCAGCAGAGAGGCTGCTGGACTTGCTGGTCCCTTCTGATGCCTTCTTAAAAGGGAGAGCTGGAGACTCCCTTGTGTTCAGTGGAATGCACAACCACTCCCTTGGGTATTCCACTACGTTTAACTGCATAGGACCATTGTATAGGTCAATGTAGTTGTTACTACACTTGCAAATCTCATCCACAACGTTATTCAGACATCCATTCGGTTTGCATTCAACATCCCTAGAGCTCACAGCTATCCAAGCAGTATTTTTAACTTTTGTAAACAAGCCCAGTTTGAGATATTCCAGTCACCTCTGCTATACAGAGAGCGCTACAGTGACCGGTTAAAAACAGAAGTGGTCTCAGAGGACAAGAACTGTGGCTGTGGGCAGCAAAGGCCACAGAGAGAAAAGCTTGCATGTGCTTGGGAACAGCCACAGCTCAGCAAGCAGTGCAGCTGATCCCCAAAGCAAGAGCATGCAGGGACTTCCACCAACTTAACTCACCAAAGTAAACCCAAATTAGATCCAACTGTGCAAGCTCTTATAGTGTCCTCGTCTGCAATCTGGGGCCAGCACAGCTGCACACATGCTGTGCACCAATGGTTGAGTGGGTATACTCCCAAGTGTAGACAAGGCCTACAGGTTTTGAAAATGGCAAACTGGGGTGAACCACGAGCCCCACCATGCACACAGAGTGGGTGAGGGAAGCACAGCAACAACACAACAGAACAGGGGATGGTTAAGTGGCTCATTCAGTTCCTTGCAGTCTAAGGAAACAAAGCTAGGATGCAAAAAAGAATTAAGTGGCCAGTTAATTCTGTGGCAGTTGAACACTGAAAAGGAAGGAGACATGGGGCGAAGCAACAAAGCAGGACTGCCTGCCAGGAGAAGTCATGGGAGCAGGCACATTAGACATGTGAATTGGCAAAGTTAAAGATGGAAAAGATTGATTGGGACACTCAGTCCAGCTCCTTGCATCCATGTATAACAATAAGCCATGTCCTCGGGGGGTTTATCCTGCTTTGAGTGAACATCACAACACAATGTTACCTGTGGGATTACCACCTCGGCAATGAAAAATGACTGAGGCAGAGGTCAGGGTCAGACCTCCCAGCAAAGCCCCCATATGTTGTGCGAGAGAGAAAGAACGTGCACACTTATATGATGACAACTACAATCAACAACAATAAAAGCATTTGTTAATGGTAATCATGAGGAAGCTAGAAACTGTTATGACTCAGCATTAATACCACAGAATTAATATATTAAGAAGCTTACAAAGTTGCTCATGTTACAGATTTTGCTACAGACTAGATGTGAATCAACACTGCATCGCACACGTCACATGTTACAGGAAAAACGCCACATATAAAGAACGTTGAGGATAAGCTCTTTAATTGCATGCTCACGTGCTATGTTGTCCACAGAACCTCTCTCTCTTTCAGTCCACAGAATGGACGGTGATCTAGAGATGAATCAGGGGTGTGCAGTAAAGGAGGCTGTTATCTATAAGACCCCTCAACTGTTTGATGTAGAAGGCATGCAGTGCATGAGAGAGGGGATGGCAAGAAGTGAAAGGCTGATCTCATAGTTAAAACGCTTTTAAGGAGAACTAGATTCCATCCTCGTCTCTACCACCAAATTGAGTTGTATGTGATTCTGGTCATGTCAGTTAATAGAAATTGTCACAGCTGACTAATAACTGTGTGTTGCTCATTTTCTGGATGCCCAAAGTTAAGACACCTGAGGCCTGATTTGCAGAAGTGCTGAGAGCTCACAACCATCAATGGGAGTTTTGCACATATAAAATGTTAAGTACTCTAGGAAAAAAAAATCTGTCCCTAGATATGTCATGCCAGACATACAAGTGGATACTTGATAATTTGGGCTTTAATTTCGCCATACTTCAGTTCCCCCACTCTAAAATAGGTATAGCAACCCCCATCTTACAGGAGCATTGTGAAAATAATTCATTAAGGTTCATGAAGCACTCAGATTAGTGATGAACAACATAGAAAAGTCCCCAATTCTGTATTTGGTATAGTGCTTGGGTGGTGTGCAGAAAACAGGGCCCAAGACCACATACTGAATGATGAGAATAAAAAAAATCGTGAATAGCTGCTTATTAAGTGCAGACAGTTGAGTCTGTGCACTGAAGGAAGCTGGATCCTCTATGATCACATAATTACGCTTCATCATAAGGCACACGGACAAGGAAGCCATATGAAGGTTGCACAATTAAGGCTTCCTTAATTCTTGCACCCCCTAACTTTTGAGTACTCGACTTTGTGACCTTAGCATTCCTTTCTGGTAGTGTGTTGGGGTGTTATACATAAGCAGTGAGTGCACAATAACACTACTCTTCAGGACAGGAAGTGAAGAAAAATATGGTTGCCACATAAATGCCGGGAGAAGTATATTTAATTTTTTTAGGGAATCCATATCAGAGCCATGCAGGAATTTGACCAAGTTCATCACCCCTACAAGTCACACACTCACTTTCCTGGAGTCATCCATGATCTTAAATTCAAAAAACAATTTGCTAATCCCTGCAGCAATACGCCATAGAAAATCTCTACTACTAATAGCTTTCCTATTTGCACTGCCACCGCTAGTCTAGCTGTGTTTAGCACCTTGTTAATATTTAGAGATTCCAACTGTGTAGACTCTCAGCTGTGGCCTACTCATAATGACTTAACCTTTCTTTTTTAGCCCCAGAGAAATGCATCCACAGACACAGGAATTTGACTGACTCAGAGTTTGTCAGGATCAGGCTCTCTCTTCTCTAAGCCACTTCCTTTTCTTGCCTTCCCATTCCTGCAGCCAAGCAGGAATAAGGAATTGTCAAGTAGGTCCCACCTGGTAAGGCTCTGCTGGTGAACAATGGCTGGTGCTTCCAGAGAAATAAAGCCTGCTGCAGTCACACGGTCTTGTTGATTCGCAAAGACAAAGGGGGAGCCCTGGCCAATGCTTTGATGACCTGAGAGACCTGAAGATGTTCAAAGCAGCCATGCAGGAGAGTCATGAAGCAATTGTTCTCTTGTTCTAGAGAAAGTACAGGATAAATAACTACAGATGCATGCAGTTCATCTTTGACCCGCTTCAGACCACTGATCACACAGATTTAAGGGTGCGTCCTCATTATGAAGAACCCTGATTGCATTCACACGTGAACCTCAAATGGCTTCCTCAACCATTATTGTCTCTGCTGGCTTTCCTGCGTCATCCTCCTAGAGAAGAGTGAGTGCTTCCTGGGCCATCCCAGAGCTACTTCCCTTCCTGGAAGAGGCAGGCAGCCAACTGGCTCTGGAGAGCTCCCATTTCTGCCTTGCTAGCCAGCTGGGTGTTTACACTTGATGTAAACGTATTTGTTTAAGGGTTGACATTCCTGGGAAATTCTCTATGCTAAATCCCTTTTGCTTGCGCTGCAGATTTAGCTGCATTTTGATTTGTGCAAGAGTTTTTCAGGCTTGGGGGTTTCATTTGCTTACCACCAGCTGAAAAATACTGCTGGAAACAGGCTTTCCTGAGCAATCCCAGACATATGTCTGGGTCTGCCAGCCCCAAGGCATTTCACAAACAGGTGAGTGTTCTCATCCCCAATTCCACTGCACTGAGTCTGGGGCACATTCCCACCGCCTTTACTCCACCTGGCAGCCTAAAGGGGCTGGAAGCCAGGAAACTGCCCAGTCAGAAATACCTTGGGTACATGGGGGTTGCAACCTAGACAGCTTATGGGCCTAAACTCTCCTCACTTGAAAATCCTGGCATAGGTGGATACCATGGGCAGTCCTGTGAAGGAAGAGTGTGTGGCCAGAACACACTGCAATGCTGCTATTCTGGACAGAGAGAGGGCTCTATGGGACCTTGGGGCAGCAGCTGCAAATGGAGCTTCTCCAGTTTGCCCCAGGGGCGAGTCTGCTCCTGGCAACATCTAAAATCCTAAAGGCACAGAAGTGGCACATTTACTTTGCTTCCCGGCTTGCATTGCTCAGAGGGCACAGCTATAGCTCAGGCCTAAGCATCAATACAATCTTCTTTGGCCTGGAACTCTGTGGCTCAGGCCTGTGAGGAACTGGGAAGGAGAAAGCAAGAGCGCGAAGGAGGGAAGATTTAGCAACCAGCAAATAACTTGGAGTCTTCAGTGGGCAGCTCCTTTGCTTAGGATGAGTGGAAACCTCTGATGTTGAGTCATTTATCGTTCCCCCCCCCCCCATGTCAGACCTCCAGTAGACAGCAAAGGGCACTGAGCCAACAGAGGCTGCAGAGCAAAGTCCAGCGAAAGCAGCGCGTAAAGATATGGAGAATCAAGCTGTCTGTGAGCCACAGACTGAGTTCTGCCTCCCAGTGCACTGTCCACTCCACAAGTCTGCTTGACAGGACAATTAACGAGTCCCTGCTCTGATTGTCTGCGTGGCCCGGCTAGAGTGGGAGGGAGGCGTATCTGCTAGAGCAGCTCAGAAAACTCTAACCAGAATGGAATGTCGATGAAAAATGGGGGAGGGATGGACTTTTTCAGTCACGTGCATGACATTCCCCCACATCCCTCCCACTTCTTTCTCCCTCACACACATGCTCACAGTCCATTTGCTGACCAGCGCCGTCGCTTTCAGCAAGGGACACAGAGACAAGACTGGACTCAGTTCCCAACTATGTCTTGTTTACTGTACAACTTGGAACAGATCTCCCAGGACCTGACCCAACTCCTACGAAGTCAGTGGAAACATCTGACTGTGCCTCATCCTTAGCCAGCAGTAGTACCCACACAATCACGTTTATACTGTACGGCACTAGGCCTTGAATGAAGAATCTAGTGCTAGAGGAATGTGAATATATTATTTACTATTAGTCATGCTAATAGAGCTCCTTTGACACATGCAATTGTTGCTAGTACAATAACCCTTCACACTCATAAAATGTGTTTTAATGTTCAACGTACATTACAAGCACTAATCAATTAAACCCCCCCCCCCCCCGCACACTCCTGCAATAGGGCAGTATTATTAATATCGGACTCAGATGGGTCTGAGCCAAATACACCCATATTTTGGCAGTGGGGTAACTGGATCTAAATTGCGCGGCTGGACCCCACTCTCCCTACCTCCACAGACCTGGAATTTTAGGGAATGTGAAACCGAGATTTCACTGTACCAACTCACTTCTAATTTTACAGATGAGGAAGCTGAGACACAGAGACGTGAAGTGAGGCAATGACCGAGGCAGGATTTGAACTCAGGAACCCAGTACACTGACCACTAGACCACACAGAGAAAGGCTGGCCATGGAGCCTATGGCACTACCTGAGACTCCAGGACACCAGGGTTCAATTAGAATGCAATCAAACTATTATTTTCAAATTAAACCATTTCATATCCTTATGTGGTTTGCTGGCTTCTTGCTCTTCATTCATCTTGGAGAATAAAACCCAACAAGTCAGCACCAGTTTAAGGAGTATATTCCCATACCCACCTCAGTTTCGCACTGGTATAACTTCAAGATTAATTTCAACCAAGTCTATGATTTACACCAGCCTGAGTCAGAGAAAAAAAGATGGTTCCATGTTTACAGCTCTACCTGGGGCCCAGCAGGCCAAGGCTCAATCCCTGGCTCTGCTACAGACGTCCTTTGTGATCCTGGGCAAGTCTCTTACTCTCTCTGTGCTCAGTTTCCCCACTCCTGAAGTGGAAAGAACAGCATTTCTCTCTCACACAGCAATGTCGTGAGATGCTTAGATTCTATAGTACTGGGATCATGTAAGTGCCTCGGATATGCATTATCAGGGTAGGATGTTTGTTTCCTTGCTTTTCAAGGGATTTCAAGCTTCCAAGAGTGTTATTGGAACAAGGGAGAAGGGAAAAAAGAGAGAAAAGTTGAGAAAATCTGCAGGCACGAAGAAAGCAACAAGCAAGAAACGCAAGCACCAAAAGTACCTCTGAATTCCACTGCATTTGGTTTCAGCTTCTCTCTGCTGAGAGCTAAGCAAGCCAGCCATTTCTCTGAAGAGAGCAGGACTGAGTTCCCTCCAACGGCTGTGTGGTTCAAAGCCACCCCCACCTGTCCAATTACGGAGTACGACCTCTGCCTGAACAGCCAGCCTCCACGAAGATAGAACAAACTGCAAAGCCAAAGACCTCCCGCCCCCCCGCTGTCTCTCTCATGATTGCTGTATGCAAGGAAGGAGTTGAGTGCTGGACCCAGCCTGAGGACACTTCATACTTGAGTGGGGGGCAGGAGAGAGAGGGGAAAAATCAAGCTTCAGATATCAGGATAAGTTAATCACAGGCTGAGGGGAAAAAATTTCAACCAGACCTGCACTGTTTTTAACCAGTCCTGGTCCAAATTCTGCTGCTTCATTGGACTTGGAAGAGTTGAGGAAAAGGGAGAGAAGAGAATTTGACCCTGTCTCTTGCTCCTGATGGCCCTGAACTGCTGTGTCACTACACAGAGAATCAGATGGGGTGAGATCCCATGTTGCCAACAGCCACCGAACCCCACCTGAAGTCCCAGGATGGCTGTCAAGTTCCACCCTTACTCTGCCTCCTGCAGTTTTAACTGGCCTGATTTTAGCCCACAGCGCGATGTCCTCGACCCTCCCTGAAGCCAGCTTATAGAATCATAGGGATGGAAGAGACCTCATGAGGTCATCTAGTCCAATCCCCTGCTAAAATCAGGACCATTCCCACTAAATCATCCCAGCCAGGGTATTATCTAACCAGACCTCAAATATCTCCAAAGACAGAGATTCCACCACCTCCCTAGGTAACCCATTCTAATGCTTCATAGAATCATAGAATCACTCCTGGTGAGAAAGTTCTTCCTAATATCCAACCTCAACCTCCCCACCTGCAACTTGAAAACATTGGTCCTTGTTCTGTCCCCTGTTACTAATGAGAAGAGCCTAGCTCCCTCCTCTTTGGAGCACCCCTTCAAGTAGTTGAAGGTTGCTATCAAATCCCCCCTCAGTCTTCTCTTCTGAAGACTAAATAAGCTGAGTTCCTTCAGTCTTTCCTCATACATCATGTGCCCCAACCCCCTAATCATTTTCGTTGCCCTCTGCTGGACTCTTTCTAATTTGTCTCCATCTTTTCTGTCATGAGGAGCCCAAAACTGGACACAGTATTCTAGATGCTGCCTCACCGGTGCCGAATAGAGGGGAATAATCACATCCTTCGATCTGCTGGCAACGCGCCTACTGATGCAGCCCAATATGCCATTGGCCTTTTTGGCAACAAGAGCACACTGTTGGCTCATATCCAGCTTCCCATCCACCATAACCCCCAGGTCCTTTTCTACAGAGCTGCTACTTAGACGATCAGTCCCCAGCCTGTAGCAGTACATGGATTTTTTGCAGGACTTGGCACTTGTCCTTGTTGAACCTCATGAGATTTCTTTTGGCCCAGTGTTCTAATTTGTCTAGGTCTCTCTGAATCACGTCCCTCCCCTCCAGCATGTCTACCATTCCGCCCAGCTTGGTGTCATCCGCGAACTTACTGAACATGCAGTCTATCCCATCATACAGATCATTAATGAAGATGCTGAACAGAACTGGCCCCCAGACTGAGCCCTGAGGCACTCCACTTGTTATTGGTTGCCAACTAGACATGGATACCTACCCGCAGAACACTGCAGAGGTTATCAATAATCAGTTACGTCTCCCTCATGTTCTGCCCAGCCCCAACTTTGCCCAAAGGTTAGGGTGACTAAGAGGCTGCAGTGACCTCTGTCGGGGTTTCAATGACTATGCTGTCCGACTGTGAAACAAAACAGTTCTCTGGGACGCTGTGATCCTAGCACCTTCACCAATGTTTCATCCTTACCACAGGGGTGAAGTCTTTTACTCAATCCCAGCAGCCAGCCAGGCTAGGCTGGGTCTCTTGTTTCCCCCACTCCTGACCAGCAACAATCTTGGGCTCAGTCCTAGTAGCCAACCAGGAGCTCCCATTTGCTTCATGGGTCCCTACCAGCAACTGATCTGTCCATGGTGCTGCCACTCCTTCAGCCAGGAATGCACTCCTCACTCCTTCAGCTTCAGGCAGCATATGACTGCCATGAACTACAGCAACTCCTTTTATATGGTCCTGTAATCCTCTGATTGGCGCTTCCCGGGCAGCCTCTCTAGTCCTCTTGGAGGACTTCTCTACTGCTTCTTTCTAAGATGGCATGTGGTAGGACCCTGAGGCCTTCAACTAGGCCTCTGGGCCTAATCCATGCCATCACACTGCCCTAATATGTTTATATTGTTTTAAAAAGTACAGGTTAAAATGACACGGGCCCAGTGTTAGTCTCGGTAGTACCCTGAAGTAGTGTCTAAAATCCTATTACACAGTGTCTTCCACAGCAGCTACACCAAGTGAGTCACAAAAAGGAGAGGCAATCAGTTCCTAACGGCACATAAAACAGAGAGAAGAGAGAACCTGTCACCTCTTTGGTGTAGTCAACCATGATCAGAGCACCCACTTTGCTTTCAGACAGCAAAGGAGTGACAAGTCAGTAAACGAAACCAAAGCTTGCTCCTCCAGCCCAACAAGTGTTGCATTTAGGGAGGCAGTGTTGTTTTTAAGCAATGAGAGACGTTAGCCAAGGTTCACTAGAGTGTTTAGAAAACCACGAACCACCACCCACAACGGTTATTTTTTTTTAAAAAAGGTGTTTCTCCCTTCCCCCAGAAGCCAGATAACAACAGATAAAGTCTGGTCTGCATCCCCTGGTGTGAATCTGGAGTCCCTCCACTGAAGACAAACACATTACACTGGGTGAGCAAGATCAGAATCTGGCCCGCACCATCAGAATCTGGCCAGCACCGTACAGGCTGTTTTGTACTTGTTCTCTGCCTATTAACTGGTTGTTTTCTCAGCAGGGCTGTGGCAGTCTGAAGCTCAGTGGCTGGAAGAAACAGGTAGCGCCAGTGACTGGGTGGGAGGTAAAAGTATGAACTGTCTGTACCCAAGATACTTACAAGACTGAAGAATCTGAGCACCTCACAAGCTGTGAACGTATCTATCCTCACTACAACCCAGTGAGGCAAGGCAGTGCTGTTATCTCTATTTTGCAGATGGGGAACTCAGGCACACAAAGACTAAGTGACTCACCCAAGGTCATATGAGAAGAGACTTGAGCACAGGTGGAAGAGCACTCTGGCCCACCACTCCTGGGATGGACCCCCAGCAAACACCCCCAGTCCCAGATGCAACCCTGGGAATTACCATCTTGCAAGGTTCAATGCACCCCACTGCACCCTGCAAGCTCATTTACACTTGTCCATCAATTTAACAAAGAAATTGATATGCATCAGCTTTGCTCTGTCAGGCCCTTGTACACACTCTCATTCAACATTGCACCGCTTTAGATAAAACCAACATAAGTTTATGGACTACAGTAAGATTTTAAGTGATTATAAGTCCAGTTATTATAAAATCAAATCATTCAGGCAAAGAGATAATCACAATCAAATAAAAGGAATTCGAATTCTAAACTAACATCTCTACTCCAGTCTATGTCCACATTACCCACAGGTTTGGCTGATGATGATTTTGCAGCCAGGTTCTTCCTGCCCTGTAGACAGGTTACCAGTCCTTAGTGTTGCAAAGAAGATGGAATCGAGGAGACAGCCCCTGACCAGGAGTGCCTCTTGGTTTTAACCAGTTCCTTTGACACCCCCTGGGATCCTGTGATTGTCCATGTCCAGCAATGGGCATGATTCCTTCCCCTTGTGCCACAGAGCTCTCAGGTGTTTAGGTTAGTTAGTCTATTATTCCTGCATGCATGCCTGCACTGGGTGTGGAAACACAGCTTTGTCTGTCTGCATCTACTCAAGCCACGTGAGACACATTTGGGGACATGACCTGCCAGAGTTTCATACCTGTATGCATGTGCGACACAGGGCATGTTACCATAAGAGTAAAGTTCAGTATGTCATGGGCATTCCAGAAACAACTCACATGATACACTTAGCATTAGACCGTACACAGTTACACCATAAGGGTGATCATGAATGACACACAGATCACACCACAAAGGTGTGTGTGTGTGCCGCATGTCAACAGATATAATAGAACCCCAAGAAAAGTCCCTAAACAGGATCTTCCTCCGAGCTGAGAGACAAGAGTCTATAGCTGTTGAAGAGATCAAGGAAGGGGACCAATTACCAAGGACAGACCCTCCCAGCAGGGGTGTCTCATAAGATTTGTGAACTGGACAACTATTGAAGTAGATGAGCAATAGCTAGTTACTTTCCTGTCTAATAAGGCCATAAGCATAGTCTATAGATTTCATTTTAGGTGAGCATTTTCACTTGCAAGCTCACATTTCAAAACACATACCCTTGCTTCTATTTGAATCTCCCAAGTTCTGCTATTTCAACTTGGTTTTACTACAGACACATCTAAGTGCCTTGGGCTGACAGCCGTGGCGTACTGGGCTGCACCGCTTCCACGGAGGCAGCCCATCAGCGGATTGTGTGGGTGTTCACAAGAAAAGGGACCAGGCATACAAGGTAACAAAGTGCAGGGTGTAAAGTGCTAGGCTGCCTGAGCAAAAAGTGGAACTTGTGGAGCTCGAAGTGAGCGCTTGTGTTGACAACAGCTGGTGACTGGAGAGGTTTTCCTTTGGATGCACAGACACTGCAGTGGGTGGTCGTGATTCACCCCAGACATCTTGGATACCCCAAAAACGCTCACATCCTCTTACTCCTGCATGTGCTGAGAAACCTGTCTAACATTTTCATTCTTTTGGCAGCCGTCAGACTAGATTCAGCACTGCTCCACTAACCCCTGATGTGGACGGCGTGATGACAGCAGGAGAGCGTCTCCCACCGACACAGCTACTGCCTTTCGGGGAGAGGGATTAACTGCACCGATGGCAGAGATCTCTCCTGTTGGCTTAGAGCGTCTTCAATAAAACACGACAGCAGCCCAGCTGCACTGGGGCAGCTGTGCCAAGCCTTCATTTTAAGTGTACATGTGCCCTGGCTTTTTGCCTCTGTCTCTGTGTTCTTATCTGTCCCCCAATTTGCCTGTGTTCTCTCACACCTATTTGGCCTAAAAGACTTCCTACTCACCCACATGGTGCTAGTTTCTGGGCAGATTCTGTTAGGCTTTATTTTTAGGTGTGGTTGCTTAGGTGTTTCTTCCTACTATCTTAAGAGCAAAATGCATTCACACATCAGTATGAACAAGGTTTTAACTCAAACCACAACAAGGTTTATCCCAGCTCATACCAACGTAAAATGTAAGTACTGGTCAAAGGAGCAAGATATCAGTTTTCTCTTGGTCTCATCGGTCGCAGATATATGGGCTGAATTAAAAGAACTTGCTACACAAAAGGGCCTGAAGTACGTTTAGCATTAGGATTAGCATTTTTAATTTTTATCTTCCAAAGCAGAGTCACTGCGGCATGAGAATTACACTGCAAGACATCACCCCATCAGCAATGCTGAGAGAGCCCCAGACACACGTGGAGAGGCTCTGAAGAACAAATGTTCAAAACAAGGATCCTGCCTGGCACCTGCAAGACAGTGTGTTCACCTCTCTATGTCTAAATGTGCATACAAGGAATGTATACATGTAAACGCAGGCAACACGAGTCATTTCTACAGGTACGATTTAGGACCCGAATTCTGCCAACACAAAGGCACCATAAATTTGGTGGATCTGGGCAATGGAGGGGATGGAAATCCCATGGTAACTTAAGGCCACTAGCCACCAAAGTTGCTCTTAACACACCACCTTAAACTTGCCCTTCTGCCCCCACTGCAGGAGACACCGATGGAGAAAGGCACATGAGCAAAGCAGTCCTATAGTCCAATGATCCATATCTTCTGGAATGCTCCCAATGGGCATTTGGGCATAAAACAGAACAGTCTTGTCGTTCAGTTCTCCCACTGAAGGATGGTGGCCAAAAACAGACTCACAAGAGGGAAGGAGTTAAAGATCCTTATAGGAATAAGACAGACTTCCAGGAAAGCAATAACATTAGAGGGGCCTGCCAAAAAGATGCAGCAACTTCCACTTCCTGCAAGCAGTGTTTGCCATGGTACATGCAAAGTGGTGCTGAAGGTCAATACGGGCAAATCCGTAAAACTGAATGGCTCAGAGTCATGCCTGCAGTAATGCTATGGAATTCAACAGATTAACTCCAGAGATGAACATGTCCCAGGGTTTCTAAGGAAGCAATTATGCTGGGATTTTCTCACCCTTGCTCTAGTGCGAGGCTGCTCCATCAGTGATAGCGTGTCCTCATCAGTGCTGATTTCCTGCCACAGCGATCTGAAGAAACGAACTATGCTTTAGAGTATTAAAGAAACAACCATCGGCTCCACATTTCTGGAGCGGTTTGGTAACGGCCATTCCTAAAAGCACTACACACTGGAGTCCACACTCCTTGGATAGGTAAAACTCCCACCAACTTCAATGGCAGCTTTGCCTGCCTCACAGAACGCAATCAGGTCCTATGTGGATTTTTCTTCTTGCCATTTTGAAACAGAAAACTGCTCCAGGCAGATATTTGACATGCTACATTCTGACAACCTGATAGGGTTCTGTATCTGCCATAAGAATCCATGAAAGCAGAGGTTTATAGTGAGAATTGAATCTGGCAGACACTTAACTCCCTTCTAACCGCATTAAAAATTGCATGGGGGGGGGGGGGGAAGCTGATCTGAACAGTCGCACAAACCAAACCACTGCAGAAGCTGGACACAAGGACTCAAAGAAAATACCTCCTTCAGAAGGAACCCGAAGTGTTTCACAGACTATATGTACAGGTGTCACTCTGCCCTCCACTCTAGTGCAGGTCCCTCTGGAGTAGAACACAGCTGATTAGCAGGGGTTAAGTAAGGGGGAACGCACTGGAATGCCATTCCGGGGCCCACAATTTTCAGGGGCCAGCGTTCTGAGGCCCCTAAAAATAGAAAAACCAGGCAGAACGCTGTGTTCCAGTGCATTCCATCCAGGGGGCCCAGAAAAGCCGCAGACTCTGGCAGAACACTTGTTCCGCCCTGCCCTGCTGCAGCCAGGCTGGGGAGTTTCAAATTTCCCACCCTGAGCATGCTCAAACAGGAGCAGCTCTACCAGCCAACCCGGCAGCTCCAAGCCTCTGGCCAGGTAAGGGGGGCTGAGAGGAGCAAGGAAGGGGCCCAGGAGAGCCAGAGGAGCAGGGAAGGGGCCGCGGGGGTAGCAGAGGAGCAGAGAAGGGGCCGCGGGGGAGGGGCAGAGGAGCGGGGGGAATGCCATGGGATCTATGATGGGCACAAACTGTCAGCACCTGGGTTTGATGGGTTGTCCAAGTGATGGCACCACAGGCTGCACAGTGCCCCCAGTACGGTTGTAGGCACTGGATCAGTACTGACAAAAGGAAAATGCCAGCCAAGAGGGAGTTTTCTGCTAAAACAGCTTTGCATTGAAAAATTCCATTTTGTCTAGCAGAAGTGTTTGTCAAAACCAAAACACTTTCGTGAAACTTCTGCTGCAATGCTTTCCTGCCAGCGGATAGGCTACTAGAGAGCCTGGGGATCCAAGGCAGCCCTGCCACATAACCTGTCTCAGAGTTAGGCACATCATGGCTTCTAGTCATCTTGGAAGCCCCAGAAACCTCTCGGGGCTTCTAGGTTCCCCTCATTGTGGTGGGGGATGCCCCAGAACACCCCAGTTGTCAGGGGAGCCCAAGGAGATTTATACTGCAAAAATGTCATCCCCACTCAGTGATGCTGAGTGAGTCCTGGGAATACTTGGAGATGCTCCAAAGAACAAATATTCTAAACAAGGATTTAGCCTGGCACTTGCTCTGTTTTGTACCGGAGAAACCGAACGGAAACCTTTTGATTCTTCTCTTTTGGAATATTTTCAGGATTTCCTTTCTGCAAGAAGTTTCAAAAGCGGTGATGTTTTCATTAGCGGCTGGAAAGCAACCGTTCTCAAAATGTCAGGGTTTCCTGCAGAATGGAGATTTCAAGTTTCAGCCAGCTCTCGCACCTACAAGTTCACTATCATCGTCAACCTTATGCACGGCAACACTGAACCAGTCTAAATGCCAGGTTTTTTCTCATACTCATTCTGTAAACAAGTCTGTCAAATGAAAGTGAGCTCTCAGTTATAAAGAGGCAGAAATTCATTGTGCAGGGAGAGATACCTTGGGCCAAATTAGTCTGTGGTGTAATGCCACTGACTTTGATGGCTTACACCAGGGTTTAATTTGAGCCCGGGAGGCAAGGTAGAACACTGAAGGTAAAGCAAATCTCAGGGACTGAGGGTGATTTCCAAAAAGGCCTATGTGATTTAGGAGTCAAAGTGACTAAGATGCTTTTGAAAATGGAATTCGGGCTCCTTTCATTTAGGATGCTTTTGAAAATGTGACCCTGCCTCTACGATTTAGCATATAAAAGGCCATCGGAGAGCCGAGTGGCCACTAAGGAAATAGCACTGCCCATTCAAAGCCCTCAAAAGCCATGAGATGTGCCCCTTCTCCCCCACAATGAAAATGGAGAGATAAATAAACAGAGATTTCCTTAAAACACATTTAAAATGATGCTGGGTTCTTTCTGTTGGCCTTCTGTTTTGTGAGCCTTTGAGGTTCATGTTTTCAAGCTCTTCTCTGCTACCATGAGAGATAGAAACCAACTCTTTTTTTCAATGAAAGCTGAGATTCTCAAGGAATCACTCAGACAGAAAACCCGTGGGAGCTGGCAACAGCGGAAAAACCACAGGCTGAAAGCTTATTTCTGCTCTCCCTTTGACTGATATTGCACTCATAGAACTCTGCTGCCTTCAGAGGAGTAACTCCTCGTTTACACCGCAAGCGAGAGCCGAAATAGGCCCCAAGTCCCGGCAGTTTAAGCCAGAGATCAATACTTCAGTCAGGGACAGGTGAATGATCTTGTTTCCAGTGAAGTCTATGGCCTGGTCTACACTTGCAGCCATTTTCAGCAGGTCAAAGGGAAATACGCAAGCTACATAAAATAACGTATGCATCTCTCTTCGAGTCTCTAACGCCCACTTACCTCCATGGCTTTACTGCAGTGAGTTGACGGGAAATGCTGTCGCCCCTTCGACTCAGCGCTACTCTTCTTATGGGGGTGGAGTTACTGAGTCGAACTCCGAATCAATTGAATGGGTCTTGACTGACCGCTCAATGGAACCAGAGAATTCAAATTGACGGCAGCGAATTTGCTGCCATCGGTATAAACTTGGCCTATGAGAGTTCTTTTGTGGAGTTTAACCAGAGCAAGTTTATCTAGGAAAAAGCCATATCCTAAGGCCTTTAAAATTACAAGCCACATCTCCAAGCCAACATGGGCACTCTAACATCACCGGAAATTAGGCTGCCTTGTTTTCCTTTCAACAGGCAGGAGGGATCAGATAAGAAGCTTCTCTGCATACAATGCAGACCACACTGCAACAAAGCCACTGAGTCTGGAGGTTGCAATTTCCTTATCAAACAAGTGTTTTTTTGACAGTTGGCTCCAGAGAAGGTCAACTTAATGCATTCCATCTCTTGAGGTAGTATTAGCCAGTACAGGTCTTTAAACAGCTGCAGGGTTAGGATCAAATCCTGACAGCTGGTAATCATTTGAGAAAAGGACTCACAAAATTGCCCCCATGGCCTGGGATAAATCCCAGATATAATTTGACAGAGATGTGTGTGTTTGTAGAAAGGAAGGTATGGGAATGAGGCACCTGTTCATTTGTTTCCCCATATAAAAATAAAAAAGCTGTCTTATAGCCACAGCCACAGACAGTGGCAAACACACACACAGGACCAGAATGAAATAACCTTGGAGTTTGTTTTGACTCAGAAGAGTAGCCAGGTTTAGCTAATGTGAATTAATTAAGCCCAGTTAGAGTAATCAGATAGCAAGTGTGAAAGCTGAGTACAGGGGGCGAGGGTAATAGGCACCTATATAAGAAAAAGCCCCAAAAAGCAGGACTATCCCTATAAAATCAGGACATCTGGTCACCTTAAACTCAACTTAACCTTGACGCTTTTCTTAGTGTAACAAACAAGGAGTCTAGTGGCACTTTAAAGAGACTAACAAGTTTATTGCATGAGCTTTTGTGGGTAAAATCCCACTTAACCTACAAAAGCTCATAAAATAAATAAATGTGTTAGTCTTTAAAGGTGCCACAGGACTCCTTGTTTGCTTTGCTGAACTAGGCTAACACAGCTACCCCTCTGGAACTTGTTTCCTAGTGTAGATGCTTTAGTTTCATTTCAGTCAGTCAGCACCTGAGGTGGAGTGGATCATCAATTTTAAAAAGCCTCAACTTAAATAATCTATTTAATCAAATTTTCCATTTGTACTTCAGTTATTTTCTAAGAAAGATGTGTTCCCATTAGTTGATATAACCATTAAACCGTTGGTTGACAGTTAAATAGAGCCTTTGTACTAGATTTGGTACATCTTGCTGCCTAGGACGATGCACAACTATATATTTATTTAAGCAATTACTTAGCTTAATATTTTTAGATTCTTATTGTACATTTTTAGCCTGTTAGAAAATGATGAATGATATATTACTTATTTACTAGATAACTTTTTGCTCAGGATTTGTTTCAAGCCGCATTAAGATGGTAACTGGAATTTAAACAAACACACAGAACAGGGTATACAATCTATTTTTATTAAACAAAACAACTGTAAATGTTTTGGATACATAAACCTTTTTTATCCAAAAAGGTTTCACATTTACAACTTACTAAATAGACGGATGAACTGTACTAAATGAGTTAAACGCACTATTTCAGGTCAGCCTGAGAAAATTGCCGCATATGGCTAAATGAAAGCCTGCTCACCCAAGTTTCCTGAAAATGAGACAGCTTCCTATATTACTTAGTCCAACCTATTGTGCCATATATGTAAAGTTCAGCCTTAAAAAATGGATAGTTTCCCCCTGATTCTTGAAAAGCAGCCTTTAACTGAAATTCTTTGGCTTATGGATTTTGCTTTTTTTTTTTTTTTTTTTAAATTAAATGTTTTAGGACCTTATAAGAAGTTTAGGTCTTAACAGTCTGTATGAAATTCAGATTTCCATTTAAACAGGGTTGTTTTTTAAAATAGATTATTTAAATAACAAAATTGAAAAAAATCATCATCAATGTGTGTCCACTTCGTTTTGTTCTCAGTTCTCTCAAAAACCAACCCATTTACTGGGCTTCAAAGCTATGGATTTAGAGGCCCAGCTTTAAACACCCACTGCTGAAAAGCTTGACCTAAGAAGACAGCTTCAACACTATGCAGAGACAACTGGGTGCTGAGTATGCACCATCATACTTGTGCATGCACAAGCATAACAACATGTTCAGCCCTGGAACTGATGCTACTCTCAGTCATGTGGCTCACAGCTTCAAAGTTTGTTGGGTGCATCAGCCTTCAAAACAGATGCTTCACTTTGAAATCTGATGTGTCAGAACAGGAACCAAAGAACACATTGGAGACACAGCTACTTGGCCTGTGTGTGCGTGCTGAGGGCTCCTCTCTTATACATGAGATCCTCGGTAAATTCCCTAGTGCTATGGAGCATTGAGAAGAGAATATATTCATCCCTATGGGAAAGTAGCATCCAACTTTACCCTGTGGCTGATCTAGGTTGGCAACATCCACACACTCCCAAAGGCACTCCCAAGGAAAGTCACTATGACCATGAGGTACATGTTCACTTTGTCTGGTACCTACATTGTTAGGACATCTTAGTTTTCTGAATCAATATGCTCCATTGAATGGTTTTGCAAATTGTGTCATAAAGAGAGTCAGGGTTCAGCAAAGGGTCCCCACTGAAAACAGTTTAGACCCCAGTTGTGTGGATTTTCTAATGGTATTATACAATCCAACAGAGGTATTTTTCAGAGAGAAAACCAAGCCCAACAGACCTCTCCTAGTGCACAGCATCCAGAATGTGAAAGTGACTAGGCACATAAGACCTGGTTCTTCCATCTATCTCGGGTACTTATATGGCTGCATTACCATCAGATAATCCACAAGGCACCCCTGCGAAGTACAGCTGTATCAGCATCCCCATTGGACAGATGGGGAACTCGAGGCACAGAGACTCTAAGTGACCTGGCGACAGTCACATGAGAGGTTTGTAGCAGCGCAAGAAACTGGTCTTTAGTTTCCTGTGTGTCAGGTTAGCTGACGAACCATTTCTCTCACCCACATGGATGTAAATCAGAAATAGCTTCATATAAATTTACAGCAGCGTAAAATGGGTGTAAGTGAAGGCAGAACAGCATCAGTGCAAGTGACACAGACTAATGTGGTTTCATTCTTGAAACTGACTGAGGAGCAAAAATTAAGCAACTACATTAGATTTTAAAATCTGTTTTTATAAGTTTTGCTGGTATTAATTTAAGTAAGTTAACAGAACACAAGTATGATTTTGAGGTAGATCCTCAGCTGCTGTAAATCAGAAGACAGTATTTCTATCCTACACTGATTCTCACCAGTTAAAGATCTAGCCCTTTATTTTGACAGCATCCCTTTAAGATGTCAAAGGCTCTTGCTCTAAGCATTCCTTAAATCAGTCTATACACTGCATCTACTAATGTAACTCAATTTGTACTAGCTTCTTGCCTGCAATAATTTTTTTCTGATCCACTAAGGAGCACTGACATCATGTCCTGGCTAGACAGATGGAACTTTGCCACTGTGCTCAAGGAATACAGGATTTCATGTTTCTTGTAACTTTTCCCTTGACATTTGGGCCAGGCATGTGTGTTGATGTTAACAAACTTCATTAACAGCCTTGAGAACTGCAAAGAACTGGGAAGCTATCAGAGAGCAGGAACTGAGCAACTTAATCTGCAGTAATACCAAGATGGTATAGGTGAATTCTATGGGTATGTCTACACTAAAGGCCAAGTTCTAACCTACTTCCTCCAATGTCACCCAGGAGTGACTCCGGTGTAGACAGTGATATTACTTCTGATTTAGGGCTGGATCCACATTTCAATGGGAAATGGATCAGGCCCTTACAGAGGTGTGACTGAATCAGAATCGGGCCATTGGGGGCCGCCTTTGCCACAAATTTCCCATCACTGCTAATTCACTGGTGGCAGTCAAAGTGGGCATGCTGGCATCTTAATCCTTATTGCTCCATGGTATCCCTTGGCTCCAATCGCATTACATGCATGAGGGTTGCTCACATAAGGAAGTGTTACAGCACAGTTTGACACTGTGGGGCACGAAGGGGAAACATTTTCCTGGTTCAGCTCATTCTTCAGGTGTTCCTGGAATTCAGTGGATCCAAAAATTCGATGGAGCATGACAGCGTGCTCCTTATTGCTACCTCAGTAATCCTTGCCCTATATTCGAATGATGAACTTCCTAACCCCAGCCAGGGATCAACACTGTCACCAACACCCTGAACGCTGTTCTCACAAAGAAAGGCAGCTCCTCCAACCACCTCTCCCACAAAATATTTAATCACCCCTCTGGCTCCAGCGGACCTAGATGCAACAAAGCAATTAGCAGCAGTGATGATAACAGCCAATAGTGAAGGGTATAAAAGTGGAGGCACCTCACAAACTGCTGGCAAACCAGCAGTTTTGCACGGCTGCCCTGTAGCTCTCTGCCATTCGCTCTGATTCCCACCCCACAAGAAGTGGGGCAGGGGAAAGAGAAGGAACTTGTGCCACCGAGCTACTAGAAAAGGATCCAACACCTCAAAGCAGTAAAGCACCCAAGTCCACAGTCTCTGGAAGTTAACAATCAGAGTTCAAAGCGGGTCAAAGCGGTAATTTCTGGGCACCTGAGAATTCAGGCTAAATCCTCAATTGCCACTTGCCTGCCAGCAGTCCTGGCAAACTCAGCAGGGCTCCTATCATTTCTTGTGCTGTGGCAGAGGCAGGAAATTACAACCATACTCTGGGCCTCATTGTGGTCGCTACGAACACACAGTGCCCTGAGAAACTCAACAGATGAGACAGCCAGAGAGGGAGCATAGTAGTATTACTGAATCCGCTTTCATTCCTGGCATGAGTAAGGCCAGCAGGCTCCATGGTACATGGTGAGAGAGAGAAATGGGCTTTAGTGTGCCATTACACGCAGGCACCGTAAACTCTCAACAAATCCCTGAAAAGTTCCTGGAGCTGCTGCCAAGAATCAGGTTCATTCTCCGGTGTGCCTGGTATTTTAAACATTACGGGTGGACGTGGGCTCCGACTAGCTCTAAAAGCCTTTTCTTCCTCTCCCTTCCAGCAGCAAACACACGCACAAGTACAAAGCTCCCAAGGGAAGCACAGCGTTTCCCTTCCACACTTCTTATTCCACAGACAGGTCCAGGTCCCTGTGCTGCCTTGGATCCCCCCTGCCAGGCCCTAGAGACCTGCACTTGGTGTCAGAGGTTTAGACCTGGAAGTTCTCAGGAGCTTCCAAAGAAAAAGAAAAAACCTTTTCGGTTCTGTCACCTGCAGGAGCAGGGATTTCTCCCCCACACTGGAGAGGATCCGAGGGGCAAGGTACTGTCATCAGGTATTGGACCCGCCCCGGGAGGTTTTTCTTTCAGAAAGAAGGGCTGAGCAAGGGGGCCCGTTTAGCCTTTTATCTGTGGAGTTTAATGGACCCACACGCTCAGATCCACTTCCCAGCCAAGGCCTTTTACAAGGGGCGTAAATCGAGTTGGGCCGCTCCGGGCTGGGCTGGAAGGGAAGCCCCAGGCAGCGCCAGCCCCGGCGGCTGCGCTAGTTTCCGGGATGAAAAGCAAGTCGTGCCGAAGTGGGGTCGAGCTCCAGCGGCCCGCCCAGAAACTTGCAGCCCGCGGGGGCCGGCACTAGCCCCCAGCACGCCCTGGCCACGTGCGGGGCGCGGCCAGATGTTCCCCGAGCCCGGCCCGCGGGTTACTTACAGCTGCGCCGCCCCGGCTCCGGGACGTGAGGCCCGCCGCGCCTCACCGAGCTGCTGGGGCCACCGGGGGGAGCCGCTGCTGCATGCCCGGAGGGTCCCGCCGGGGCAGCGTAGGGGGAGCCTGCCCGGCAGGGGCGGGGATCAGGGGGCGAGCATCGCCGAAGGGCTCCGCTGGGCTGGGGCTCCCCGCTGGATCCGCCCGTGCCCGGCTCCGCTCCTCACCCTGGAGCTGCCCCTGCCGGAACCGTCCGCTCTGCCCCAGCCCGACGCCGCTCCTCCCTCCGGCAGCGATCCGCGGACTCCGCGCCTGGCAGCTGGGAGTGGGAGAGCGAGGGGTGGGATCAAGGCGCGCAGCGCCCAGCCATGCACACGCAGGCGGGCCCCCAGCCCCCTGGACTCCACCTCCGAGGAGAGGCAGCGGCCCCCGATCTGCCCCCGCCCCGGACGGACAGCTTTCCCAGGGTAAATTCCTCCTCCCCGGACTCCCGCCAAGCAGGAGGCAGTCTCCACGGAGGTTGGTGGCCCGGCAGGGAGCCTCGAACCCGCGCAGAATTTCCCCCGCCTTGAGGAGGCCTGCCAGCGAGCGCCCCCACGCGTGGAGGGTGAAAAAAAGACCCTCACATTTTTGTGGAGGGAGCTGCTTCTGCCGAAGTCGATAATTAGTGACGAAGGACCTGCGAGAGAAGCTCTCTGGAATACACAGCAAAGGAGTCCTGGGCTGCTTTTAAAGCCCCCAACCAGCCAGAGAGGGGCTTGCTGGAGAAGTTAAGCAGGTACCTGAGTCCAGAGCCCTTTAGAAGACTGAAGCTCCATTTGCAGTTTAGGGTGCAGGACCAGGACCAATGCAGGGGAGTGTGAGGTCCCATTGATGGGCAGAACAGCTACGTCAGGAGAGCCTTTTGCCCCCCCCCCCCCCCAGGAGGTTGGCTCCATCTTGACTGTGCACACACTGACACAGAGGAAGTTGGGGTGGGGGTGGTCTGTAGAGCTGGATCATTAGATTTGATAGAGAGCCGGTATCTGGGAAGCCACGAATGGGGAACAAAGAGGAAGCAGCTGCTATTTTGGTTCATAACAATAGGGGTTGAGTTGAAACCTCCTTCAGCCTGATGTGCAGATGCATCCTTCATTTAAGGTAGCTGTAAGAAACTGTTAGGGGGCCAGCCATAAACTAAGGCCTATTACAGATTGCTGAGAAGCAAGAAAGCCAGTGGTAGCTGGTGAGCACAGTGTAATCCTGGGAAACGCTAGAGAGACAGCATTTGGGGCTGTTGGCTATAAACTAAGAAAATGCTCCTTTTGTTTGTGGTTCCTGCTGCGTTTGGAGAAGTAGGACTTTGCACTTTCCTTGGAAATAAGCAAACTTGCAAGAAAGAGAATCCATCCATTTCTGTTTCCAACAGCCTCAGAGCCCCAAAATTTGACTAGCCACTCAGGTTGAAAAAGGGCAGCAGTACTAAAGAGGACTTTGACCCAATGGAGAGGGGCAAGAACCAATGCCTTCTTCCAAAGATTCAGAGCCTCCCCTCACCACCACGTTTTCAAAGATAAAGGCCAATGGCTCTGCAGTCACATCACCCAACTCCCTCAGCTGTGCTGCATCTGGCCCCCTGGGCGTGTGCATGTCCAGCTTGTCTTAATAGGCCTTTCCTATTGCAAATTTTTTTCCTAGTTCTTGATAGCAACAGGGAATGCTTTGCCTCTCTCTGCCCCAGCTGGGTAGGTTTAGAAGCTGGTTTTTTCAGAGCCAGATTATTTTAAAACACCATTTGTGTGCTGTATGTCAGAGAGGTAGCCATGTCGGTTTGTTTCAGTGAAACAAACAAGGAGTCCTGTGGCACTTTTAAAGACTAACAAATTTATTTATTGCATGAGCTTTCATGGGAGAAAATCCCACTTCGTCAGATGCTTTGAAGATGAGGAACTTAAGAAAGCACAGCTTCTTTTTAGGCAACTAAATAAGGGCCCAATTTAAAAAAAAAAAAAAAAGCTCAACATCCAGTGTGCATCCAATGCACTGTTCTTTTCTGAAAATCCACAGCCCCTATGGGAGTGCTGAGTCCTTTTGAAAATCTCTGCCTATCTGACCACATCTAATAGTCACCACCACATGCTGTAGCAGGGAATCAGTCATAGGACAATAGATCACGGTGCACACCAAATATTAGCACGACAGAGTGAGTCACAGCCCAGTCATGTCAACTTAGAAAGGTCAGCCCCTACCTTTCAGCAAACTAAATGGCCCATTTTTCCTTTTCATCCCATCTATTTCAAATAAGGTTAGAAAGGTAGGTCCTTATTTTTGTTTGCTATCTACAGCTTTTATATGATCATTATTATTCATCAATTATTTATTCAGAGCACTCACAGTGCAGTGGGCTCTTCACAGATCTTACTAAATAGAGACCCATTCCCGGTCCTGAAGAGCTGACTGTCTAATGATAGAAAAGACTGCAATAAGTGAGAGCCACAAAAATAGATGGGGAACGGGAGGATGCAGTACAAGGTTTCAGCTTGACTTTGATTTTCCTGGCTTCTCTTGGTTTATTAGGCAGATCCTTGATATTACATTGTGTGTCTACTCTGTTCTCTCTGTCTGGAGACAGGTCTGCAATTAAAATGCAGCTGCACTTAAGTGAAGGTCCTCCTACGATGATGGGGGAACTTCTATCGGCATAATTAACCCACCTGCCCAAGAGGCAGCAGCTATGTTGGCAAGAAAAGCTCTCCCATCAAGAGTGCTGTCTACACAGAGGGGGTTAGGTCAGTATGGATTTTTCACATCCTGAGCAACTTAGTTATATCAATATAGGTTCTGGAACAGTGACTCTCAACTTCTCTAGACTACTGTACTCCTTTCAGGAGTCTGATTTGTCTTGCGCACAGGGGTTAAAGTAAGGCAGAATGCACCAGAACGCAATTCAGGGGCCCCCAAATTTGAAGGGCCAGAGTTCCAGGGCCCCTAAAAATAGAAAAATCAAGTGGAACGCATGTTCCACCCTGCCTTGGCTGCTGGCAGGTCCTACGCCCCACCATTGTTAATCACAATACTTATTGTGTTATGCAGTGTTTGCTAGTTTGTGACAATAATTGCTATAGACATAAACGCCATATAAAATTATAAATATTTTTATGAAGCGATAGCCGATGCATGTGGTACTGAGAAGAGGTTGCAAATGCCTACTTGGGTTGGGGTCCACACACGCATGAAGGGGGCCCAGACAATACGGGAAGTGGGCCCAGAGATTAGAGGGTTCCGGGGCACGTCAAATTATACTTTAACCACTGCTTGCACACCCCTAAGTTTCACTTCACTTGAAGACTACTTGCTTACAAAATCAGCCATACACACGTGTCACAGTGCAAAATTACTGGAAAATTACTTGCTTTCCCAGAAGTCAACTACTGCAGGAGAAGCCCATGAAAAACAACAACAGAACGCCACTGGTCACCACCTACAACCCCCAAGCCAGACCTCTTCAACACATCATCAAAAATCTAAAATATCAAAAAACCTATTTTACAAGTTGATCCCTCACTCTCTCAAGCCTTAGGAGACAGACCTCTTCTTGCTTTCAGACAGCCCCCTAATCTTAAAAGGATACTTACCAGCAACTACAGATCACAGAACAGAAACACTAAAGCAGGAACACAGCCCTGCAGCAGACCACGCTGCCAACTTTGCCCTCATATCTACACTGATGACACCATCACAGGGCCTAATCATGCCACCTACTCCATCAGGGGTTCATTCACCTGCTCATCCACCAATGTGATTTATGCCATCATGTGCCGGAAATGCCCCTCTGCCTTATATATTGGACAGACAGGACAGTCTCTGCGCCAAAGAATCAATGGACACAAATCTGACATCAGAAATTGCAACACTGCAAAACCTGTAGGGGAACACTTCAATCTCCCTTGCTCACTCCCTTGACGACTTGTTAATAGCTGTGTTGAAACAGATGAATAACAAATCACAACTTCAAAGAGAGACTGCAGAACTCTAACTTATATGCAAATTTGACTCAGTTGTCTTGGGGTTAAACAGGGACTATGGATTTTTCTCGCATTACAACAAGTGACTTGACCTCCCCCTCCTCTATGTGCTGTTCCCCAGTGTTTTGAATCCTAACACCTATTTTGATTTGCTGTTACAGCCTGACCTGATGCTATGTCATACACTCCCTTGCATTTAATTTCCTCCCACTCTGTAACTTTCCTATCTTCAAAGCGTCTGACGAAGTGGGATTTTCTCCCACGAAAGCTCATGCGATAAATAAATCTGTTAGTCTTTAAAAGTGCCACAGGACTCTGTTGTCTTTCTACAATAGACTAACACGGCTACCCCTTTGGAATTTGCTTTCCCATGTTTACCACAGAATTAGCAAATAAATCAGCTGGAAGGTAAATATTGTACTTGCATGTCACTGTATATAGTCTATAGGAATATACACAGGGCATTGCCTGGATAAAATGTTAGTTTGTACTGATTTCACTAGTGCCTTTTATGTAGCTTGTAAACTTGGCAAATATCGGGATAAGATGTTGTACCCCCTGGGAGACCTCTGTGTACCTGCAATGGCTGCATAGGCCAGTTCTCAAGCTGCAATCTCTGCTACAAATAGTGAAGGCCTTAGCACAGGGCCAGAGGATGAAACCAGTGCACTGCTCATGTTTGAGGCTTGTTCTTTCCTCTTTTCTCTCTTCATTTACCCATCTCTCAACCTCTCCTGCACAGAGCAGCCCTCCATCTTCCCAGCTTGCATTGTCAATACAGAAAGTTTTCTAGTTCTGCTTGCAAATGGTCCCTGAACCAGCGCCTATGTCGGCTCAGCGAACGTGAGGGTCCCGAAGTTCTCCATAAGGAGATCCTTTGGAAGGTGTCCATCTGATGGCTAGACAAGCTACCTTTTAAAATAATTTCTGCATAATCAATGTCATCTTTCTAGGTATAAGAACCAGGAGGCAGCCATCCAGTCTTGTAGCCCAATTTTCCTTTGCCCTGTGGCTCAGAGTCATTTATATCAGTGCAAATCAAGATTCGATATCTTCTTGAACTTCAGTCACAGGTCATTAAACTCAACGGAGGATCCCCTGGGTGATATTCTTTGGCTTTTATTATGCAGGAAATCAGACTCAATGATCACAAATACTTTCTGATCTTCAGATATATGAAAGCCAGCCCCTGCCATTGATGTTATTTTCTCAAGGCCAAATTCTGCACTCAGATGAGTGCACAAGTAACACAGAGCAGCAGGCACTTCTGTGAGGATAGAATTTGTTTCTAATTAGTGGGCTGTATGATCCAGAAAAGCACTTGTGCACGGGAGTAGTTCCACTGAAGTCAAAGGGACCACTGACATGGTGTCTAAAATTAAACGTGTGCTTCATTGTTTTGCTGGATTTAAATCAGGGTGTTTATGCCTAGATTGGTTTTATGTTCTAGGAACTCACCAGAGATCACATAAAGAGGAGAAGGCTACTATAACTCACTTCCAGCATTTCTTATAACCGAAGCTAGACAAGCAGAGAAAATAATTACCCTTAAAAACAAGATTCGGCAGCCTTCAGAAGCTATTGGGAATATCCGCAAGTGATCATGACCCAGATATGCATGACTATCTAAGGCTACTTGGCTTTCTAATGTTACGCCTATAATTCACTCTGCTGGATTTAAGGAGCTGTCAGAATTTCTGTTCTAAACCTACATTTTCAGTGTTTTATGACCAATTAGCTCCCTGAGACTGAAACTTGGCTTATGGAGTCTCAACCCATGGACGGTATTTTCTGATGTGGAGAAGGAGTGATAAAATTGGAACTGAATCCTCTCAGAGGTTTTTGTCTTAAATTATTCATCTATATTTGTATACTCCATTCACTACGTGCTTTGTTAAAGATTATAAGGGGCTCTTTCCCTTTTTCCTGGAACCAGAATTGTTACAACCGGCTACGTTTTAGGGCTTGTCTTCCCGTACGGCGCTGTAGGGGTGCCACTGTGGTGCTTTGGTGAAGAGGCTACTCTGTCGACAGAAGAGTTTCTCTTGTCGGCGTAGCTGATCCAGCTCCCCAACAGGCAGTAGCTCTATTGATGGGAGACGTTCTCCCATTGACACAGCGCTGTCTATGCAGGGGGTTAGATTGGTGCAATTACCTCGCTCCACACCCCTGAGCAAAGTAGTTATTCCGATGTGGGTATGAAGCGTAGAACCGGCCTTAGGTCTCGTCCACACTAGTCCTTATTTCAGGAAAACTTTTGTCACTCAGCGGTGTGACAGAAAATACACCCAAGTGACATCGGTTTTGCTGTTACAAGCACGTGTGTGGCCAGCGCTGTGTCGGGGGGGGAGACATTAGTCCACTGCCGCAGCTACCACCGCTTGGTGAGATGGTTTTATTATGGTGGTGGGAGAGCGTTCTCCAGGCGACATCATGTGGGTCCACAGCAGCGCCGCTGCGCGTTTTAAAGTGTAGCCTCGCCCGGAGAAAGCTAAGGGGTATGTCTCCATTTGGAGCAGATACAGCTGCCACTGCATCGCTGTAGCGGTTCGGTGGAGACACTCACTACAGTGATGGGAGCGGTTCTCGCGGTGCTGTTGTTAACTCGTTAGCCCTCTGTCGATTTAGCGCTGGCCACACCAGGGGCTAGGTCAGAATGGCTTGGGGGGGGTGACTTTTTCACATCCTGGACCAACCTACTTAGTCTGATGCACGTTTTCAGTGGAGAGCAGGCCTAAAGAAAACCATAGTCAACTGATTATCTTAAAACAAAGGCTTTCTTTGTTTGGTCTAAAGAAACAGCTGTTACATTTTGCACTTAAATTGTTCCTTTTGGAACCAACTTTGTACCCCTGATTGCAGCTGAGTGCCACTAACAACATTTTTCGTCTACTAGGTGTGATAAGGTGCCAAGGCGCGGGGGGGGGGGGGGAGTATGTTTTAAAATCAGACTTGGTTGGGCCACACAGCAATTGCTGAGTGAGAAAGGAGTCCAATTATGCTGCTCAGAGCATCTTCATACTTAATAATCCTGTAATGCCTACAGGTTCCAGCTGAGATCCGGGTCACATTGTGCTAGGTGCTGTACAAACATAGTAAGAAAGATCTTACAAAGACTTTACAGCGTAAATATACAAACTAGTTATCCCCATTGTACAGATGGGGACCTGAGGTACAGAGATTAAGTGACTTGTCCAGGGTCACGCAGACAGTCTGTGGCAGAACTGGGAATCTGAACCCAGATCACCTGAGTTCTACTCCAGTGCTTTAACCACAAGGTCAATCAATGAAGCCCAGCCCTCAAGTGGTTCCTCCGCCAAGTAGGAAGTGAGATATGCGTGAGATATGCCCTGAGTTTGCAGAATATATTCTCTAAGATCGGGGGCATCTCTTACTCTTGCCCAGGAAACCCCATGAAATTCATCCACCATAGGATGCTCCTCAGTATGCTCTTCCCAGCCTGAGAGATTTTGGAGAGCAGGACTTGGAAGCAGCATTTGGGCAAAACTGCACTGAACAGGGTAGCAAAAGGGAAGCCAAGTTCAGGAAGCCTAGAGAAATTTGAGTGAGCGTGGGTGAAGTGGACAATCGACTGTGTGGGGGGCATCTCATTCTCACAAGGGTGGAGCTTATTTTGGAGGGCGGAGCTTGGAAGAGTACTCCTCCCCACCCACACCACTCCCTGGCTATGTCTACACTAGAAAAAGTTATTAAGTCGACTTAACAGAGTGGTTACCCTGAACCTGGACCTAACTGCCCGTAAGGGTTAATCCATGTCCACACTGTGCATAAGTCGACCTAAGGAGTCGACGTAAGGGTTAGGTCGACCTAACCGGCGCTTCTTACTAAGTACACTTAAGATTTCATTAAGTCGACTTAAGGAATTTCTGAAGTCGACTTAATGAAAGTCCAGTGTGGACGGGGAGAAATTTAGGTCGACTTAAGGCTACTTAAGTCGACCTAAATTGCCAATGTAGACATAACCCCTGAGCCCTGGAAAGGGGTTTAAGCTTCTCCTCCCTGCACACTGAAAAGACACGGCCATCGCTGCACGAGCAAGCCCCTGCCCCTCCCTGGTGAGGGCTGCCCCCGCACATGCCTGGCAGCATAGCACCTTCAGGGGCCAGCTGCCACGGACGCCCGTGGTCACACCTCCCTTCTCAGCCAGGGCACGCGGTGAAGCTGCTAGCAGCACTTCTGCATAGAGTCCCGAAGGGTTTCGGCTTTTAACTCCTGTTCCAATGGAGCCTAAACAGGAGCCTCTGTCCCCAGCAACTCATTTTCTCTGGGTCCCATCCTGCTTGCTTTGAAATCACTGGGACTTTTCCCATTGACTTCAGCGTGGGCAGGACAGCTCAGTGTGCCCTGACTCGTCCTTGTATGGCAGACAGTGGGCGTAGAAGGAGGCTGGATTAAACAGATAGCAAAGGAACAGTTCAAGTAGAGACTGCAGCGAAAAGGCGCCTGAGGCTCAGGAAACCAAGTCTAATGCTGCTACTGGCAGGGCACTTGGCGAAAGGCAGCAGCTGGGATGGGATAAGAAGGGCAAATGCCACTAAAACCTTGAATTAGTGCAGCCAACTGGCGACTCTAAGATTGTGGGAAATTGGAGATGCGCCCTATAATGCAGGTACTAACAGGGCAAACCTGGGTCATGAAGGATATAGAGATCCAAAATGGTCTCCCCAGGAATGGGTCGGGAGGGGGTGAGCTGCACATCCCATTTCCCAGGCTGCAATAGAAATCATTCTTTGGCCCGGATTTGCCACCCTTGGAAAACTCTGGCAGTTCCATGGGTGCTGTTCCATGGTGCGGTGCGTCCCTCTGCTGTCCAGTCCTGGGGCTCACACAGCTCAGGAACTGTGCAAACGGGGCAGCCCATAACTCAATGGTGCAGTGAAACCAAGCCCAGGAGGGCTCACCAAGAGGTATGGGGCATAGCAGCGCCATTTGCCGAGGTCATTTAATACTTTAAAGCAGAGGAGGAGGGAGACTCCTGCAGAGCGCTGAATTCAGAGGCATTTGTCATAAGGTCACTCCCAAGTAATTGTTACAGAGGATGCTGCAACCTCAGTGACCATTCTTGGGTCGGTCAGGCCAGGAAGGGAGAAAAGTGGCTATGTGGGCCAAGGTCCAGAGATCCTCGGAGAGGCTCTCACCTCAGTGAGATCCTTCCCCTCCACAAAGCCCAGACTCTTTTTTTCTCCATGTGGTGCTAACAGAGGGTTGCTGGAGCTCTTCCCTGGAGAACCTCGAGCAGGTGTAGATCAATGACAACGAAGATGAGGTTTTGGGAGGATAAACAGGACTGGAAGTCCAGTCTCCTGCTATCGCGGGCAACTCAGCCATATCATCCCATTCATACATTTATCAAACTCCACCTTACTACTAGTGAGGCGCTTTGCCCCACTACCTCTATTGGAAGGCTATTCCAGAACCTCTCGCTGCTGATGGTTCCCCAGTGGACCTGATCTTCTCTGCGACAGCTCTGTGAGGGAGCAAAGCTTGCTCCTGCATTCAGTCTCCTTGGTTGTGTCACCCATATTCAATCTTTCCTTCCCTGACTCTGGTGTACTTCCATCAGATTTACCCCTGTCTAACCACAATCTGGTTTTGGCCATCGCTATGCTAAGATTCCCTCCTGATCTTTTATTCAACAACTGCCAAGGCTCAGATGTGCCCGACAACATGATTCCTGCAGTCAGCGGTTGCTCCATGTTCAGACGAAAGGTGGTGTGCTATGCAATATTACACAGCACAGATGCAACTGGATCTTGAGCTGGAGATGCAATTAGCAGCTGGTAGGACAGGATTCCTCCCTCATGAGCCAGTTGGAGCTTTGTACTCCTCTTCAGACACTCAGCTGCTCCCAGGGTCCCCTCATGGTGAGAAAAAGGTACACTTTACTGGCCCAGGCTGCAACCCCAATTAGCAGGGGGCCCATGTTACAAGTTTGTACTGGGCCTGAAAAATTTATGCTTGGACCCTGGCTGCTCCTAGTTATGATCCCCTTTTCTGCACAGTAATTACTTCCCTGCTGGACATGGAGACGCTCTACAGTTGCCATAATTCTTGTGTCCCAAGGACCAACTGTTACACACAGCCGCTCGGCATTCAGGGAAGAGCGGGCAAGTTTACTGAACCCATTCAGCGTGACCAGATGTCTGTCACAGGCACTGACTGCATGTAACTCCTGGGATGGACCTTTTAGGGCCTGGATCTCTTTTGACTAGAAATGAGTCCAAGCTGAAACCTCTGGATCCAGATCAGAGCATCAGGAATATTCAGAGCTGGGGTTCTGATTTGGACATTGTGTAGACTGGAACTAAACTGCGCAGGCAGCTCCTGACAGGAATCATCTGCATTACTGCAGGCTGAGAAAGCTCAGATTTTGATTTAGGGCTCAGGAAGTCCTAGTGAGGAACCTGGAAGGGACCCATCCAGGAGAAGCCCAGAACCAAAGTTCATTAAGACATAGGGAGATAAGATGCTCACCATGGCCAAAAAGGTAGCGTGGCATGAAGATGTATCTTTTGTGACCAAGTCTTTGCATACCATTCAAACCAGCCATCATTCTTGCTTCCCCATTTTTGGTAGCAGTGCTGGCCCCAGGAGGCAAGGCAGGTGGGGATTTCCCAGGTGTTTTCAGGGGACAACTTCTTAGCCCCTTTTCCAGGTCCTTCAGAGAGCCACATCACCCATCAGTGGCTGTTGCATTTCCAGCCTGATCACTTGTAACAGGCTCTTTACTGAAGGAGAAGCTGCTCATTCCCAGCATAGCCAGCAAATTCACTGCCATCAGTTCGAACTTCCCGGTTCGATTGAGGGGGCTGTGAAGACCTGTTCAGTCAATCGGGAAGTGCATCGGGTAACTCTACCCCCTCAAATGCAATGGCGCTGAGTTGAAGGGAGGGCATTTCCCTGTGACTTAGCACAATAGACATGCCACGGTAAGCAGGCATTAGTGAGATACGCAAGTTATTTTAACTAACTTGAATATCTGCCTTTGACTGCTGCCGAAAACTGCGGTATGTGTAGACCAAGGAAAAGAGGGCTTGACCTAGATTGTGCCATCACTAAAGACATGAGCAAATTTTCAGCCTCTTCTCTAGAAAGGCTAGCATCTGCTTTAATATTATTAGACAGTGCCCTCTATTGGACATCTCCACTAATGTTTCCATATCACAAAGGCTGCGTCTACACTTGTAAATTAAGTCGACTTAAGCTTGCTTAAGTCGACTTAATTTACCCTGCGTCTACACTATAGTTTTCTTAAGTCGACTTAAGCAGCTTGTTTAAGTCGACTTAAGGAAAATAAAGTCGACTTCATTAAAATGAAGTCGACTTTATTAAACCTCCTTTAAATTCGACTTAGTGCTTAAGTCGACTTTCTAAAGTCGACTTAAGCCAGTGTAGACGTGGGGTAGCCCTAAGTTGACTTAGGGCTACCCCAGGACTACACCAATGCCCTCCCTGCCGGGGGCACAGGGGAAGCCTGGCATGCCCCCCCACAGGACAGGGCAGAGTCCTGCCCAACCTGCCCCTATGCCCTGCCAGGTTCCCTGACCCCCTTTGCCCCATTGTACCTATGTACAATGGGGTAAAGGCTGAGCACCCTGGCATTGGGCAAGGGGTGCCCCCCTTTGCCCCCATGGACCTGCCCTAGGTCCCCTAAGCCCCTAGAAGTCGACCTAGGCATCCAGTGTGGACGCTCCAGGTCGACTTTGTAAGTTCCCTTTTAAGTCGACTTTAATTTTAAGTGTAGTCGCACTAAGTTGACTTAAAATTACAAGTGTAGAATAGCCAAAGAGCGCTGAAGTGGTCAGTTAGTTCTTCTTCCAGCTGGGAAAGGGCATCAAGATTTAAGAGATGAAGCAGTCATTTTCCTTAAGAATCCTAGGCTATGTCTACACTGGCAAGTTAGTTCGAATTAAGGAGGCTTAATTCGAACTAACTAAAGCCATGGCTACACTAGGCTTTAGTTAGTTCAAATTAAGGACTTCCTTAATTCGAACTAATAAATTTGAATAGGATATTCGAACTAAGGGTTAATTCGAACTAACTAGTTCGAATTAACCAATGTGGCCATGTTAATTCAAACTAATTTCTTAGTTCGAATTAACCGGCCATTGAAATGAATGGGGATCGCTAATTCGAACTAAGCAAGTGCTTGCTTAGTTCGAACTAACGTTCCAGTGTGGCCATGCTAGTTCGAATTAAGCTAATTCGAACTAACTAAAATTAGTTCAAAGTAGTTAGTTCGAACTAACTAATTCAAACTAATTTTAGCAAGTGTAGACATAGCCATACAGTGCAATACAAATAGCCCTTAACAGAGCATGTTTCCAGAACTGCACTTCTGATGCTGAGTGAGAAATGAGGGCGATCAAATCCATGCAGCTGCTGTAATGGTCTTGTTTCTGTAACCAACTTATACAAACGCTAGCTGCCTTATCTTTCCCATGCGTCCTGAAGGTGTCATATGAAACACTGTACATCAGTGAGGTTCAGCCACTTCCTGGAGCTCACAAATTCAGCTTTGATGAACACCTGGATCATTCTGCGAGGCATTATTTTTAACTTTTCCCCTTTAAAAAACAATTAGAAGGGAATTTAGGACTAGTGGGAGGTGCTGGGTTGATCACCTCGGAGTGGAGTGAAAATGTCCATATTCCCAGAACAAGGGCAGTCACTGCTGTGCAAGTTTCTCTCTGCGCCCACCCACCCACACTGTCTCGCCAACGTGCCTCGTTATTGAGCAGAAGGGACCAGCCCAGATCTTAGGAAAAGAGGATCATTTGTGCTCCAAGGCTCAAATCAGTCCTTCGTCTTCCTGCTGTGACAGTGAACAGAGATGTGAATTAGCACCCCTATGTTGGTCACTTAGCTTTGAAAGATCAGCTGCTGGAACACTAGTGTGAGATCAAGAATGGCACCAAACAGCTTTAAGACAATATTGACTTTTGCTCTGCGTACAAAAAACCAGACTGAGGCAGCATCCAATAAAGTAAGTTTCAGTTGCTTTTAACTTTGCCAAATTTTCACCCTTCAGCCTGAAAAAATGGTGTTATCATGAGACACATCAGGCAACCTTAAAGGTAGGGATTGCTACCTGCAAAAGCTATAATGAAAAAGATACTCTCAGATACCATTAGTAAGGGACTCAACCTGCCTGAGGGCACTCTACTAGATCCAATCATTACCTATTATCTGTCCCTCCGTTTCCTGCATTCTTGGCAGCCTGTCTAATGAGACATCCTGGGATGTCATTTGCAATAAAAAAAGTAATTACAGAAGATGGCGAAAACAGTTAGGGGAGAGGCTATTCTAGATTTGGTCCTGACAGTGAGGAACTGGCAGAGAAGGGTGATAAATTGTTCTCCTTAACAGCTGAGGACAAGACAAAAAAGGATGGTCATCCTTTCCAGGTTATTGTATCCCTTTCAGGAGCCTGATTTGTCTCGCAGTTGAAGTTGGAATGCATGCACTCAAACTACAGTATTTGATATACTAGTTTCTAGAACAGGATTTCCCTCATCCCTTAGGTTATATTGACACCTTGTGGTGTGGAAGGAATGGGATTTGATTTCATGTGTGTGTGTGTGTGTGTGTGTGTGTGTGTATATATATATATATATATATATATATATATAT
>ML685783.1:381409-419910 GCA_007922175.1 Pelusios castaneus
ATATGTATGTATGTTTTGCTGGCAGAATGAGCTTTTGTATGGAGGACAGAGATGGTCATGAGTTTGGAAGCTGGTCTTGAAGTCTGAAAAGGATGCTATTAGTTTGTATGCAGTGCTGTAGCCATGATGGTCCAGGCCATTAGAGAGACAGGTGAGTAAACTAATACTTTATTGGCTCCTATTGATGAGAGAGACATGCTTTCAAGCTTACAAAGAGCTCTTCGCCAGGTTAGTTAAGTCTTACAGTTAGATTTAAAAGCAACAGCTGGAATAACCCCTAACATCAACAGAATTTTTCCAAGAACTTTTTGATTGCTTTAAATTTTTGAACATTTGCAGCACTGATAACTTTGCAATTTCATCCTGAGTCTCACAATATTGGGTGTGTTTCATGGAGACTAAACTCCCAGAATCGCAAGAAAAAAATGAGAATCTCAGCTTTTGTTTTTAAAAATTGTACATTTCTAGTCTTCACTGTTGAGGGGGGGAAGTTTGAAAATGTGACCTGAGTGCTCCCTGATGGTTAAAGGTCAGAAGGTAAATTTTAAAAAATCTCAGAAAATATTTTGTAAAAACTCATGATTTTTAAGCCCATCTCTTGATATCTGTGGACCCGTCTCATGACTTATAGGACAATAGATTAATTAGATTGTATTGTAAGTTCTCTGTGGCAGGAATTATTTACAGTGTGTTTTCAGGGACTACACACCACACACCTAGCACAACTGGATCCCATTCTCAGTTTGTCTCTAGACACTATCATACGTGATTTGCCTTCAAAGCATTTTGACCGCTGTGCAGCTTAATGCCTGAGCACCAGAAAGTGAAACAGACTAGAAACAGGTTCCAAAAGGGTGGCTGTGTTAGTCTATCGCAGAAAAACAACAAAGTCCTGTGGCACTTTTAAAGACTAACAGATTTATTTATCACATGAGCTTTTGTGGGAGAAAATCCCACTTTGTCAGACACTTTGATCTTCATCTTCCAAAAGACTAGAAACAGAATATGAAACTCTTTCAGAATCCCAGGCGCTATTTTTTATTCAAGAACCACACATTTGCTCCCATTACAATGCATAAAAATGTGCAACAGTGAATATTTTCAATCAGTGAAAGAGTGAAATAAACTGGAATAGAACCTGAGCATCTTCATATGTAGATATTACAGTGTTATCAACAAAATGATAAAACAGGCAAAGAAATCTGTTTTTTACAAGTGCTATAATTTGTTTTTAGCTGGGGAATAAAGTGGACTGAGTAGGCGATAAAAGCAGAGAACTTCTGCAATAGCCGATTTTCAAGGTGATGAAACAATGATGACAATTCAGTTCACAAAGAGGTCAATGCTGGTTTAAAATGCAGAAAGAAACCAACTTAACTTTTAGGTTCCCAGCCTGAGTTTTTACAGATTTGGGGCCAGAAGGACCCATTAAAATCAGCTAATCTGACTGCCTACACTTCTGGAATGGGATGCTGGGGGATGCAGGCAGAGAACAATTAGTATGTAGAAGACATGTTCTCAGAAGCTTGCGAAGGGCAGAACTCAAATTCACAGTATACAGGTGTTTCTTGGGTTCCGTGGCTGTACCATGTCACCTGGAACCATCCAGTTCCAATTTGCTTGGATGGCAGTTAGAAAATCCCATTTTTATTTGTAAACTGAGAATATTACATCTGGAAACATGGAAAGGAAATAAAATCCAGATCCAGCCAGACACATGCTTAACTTTGAGGATCTGCTCAAGTCAGGCATGCTCAAGTGTGTTACAGAATTGGGACCTAAAAATGGAAACTCCCTTGTGACTTCGTGCTTTCCTTCCCTTCCTGCCCCCCAACTATCCCTTTTCAGAGTAGAACCACTCTGCAAACTCCCTTTCCTCACCCCTAATTAGACATATACAACAAAACCAAATGTGCGCCTTGGGAAACTTAATACTGATTTTTAAATAAAAACGATCACTGCTCATAGTCCAGGGAGTAGTGATAACCAGCAGTGCATTTGTTCTGCCCACATATTCACTTATTAGCACTTTTCAATGCTAAAAGCTGCTAACAGAACAGAATGCAACTCCCAATCCAAAACACTGCTGTAAACAAGTCCATAAATAAACCCATTTCAGTAATTAAATATTTACTGTAAAAATATACAAGTTACACACATTAACGCCTGGATGTAAATAAGGTGCCTAGCATGGCCCCAATCCGGCAATTGGATATGCATGGATAGACCTTTGACAACATGCTCACCTAGATCAGATTGCAGGATCAGGCCCATGTTCTGATTGCAGCATTTCACAAAACCTCCGCACACACCCCTTCACCTGTGACAGGTTAGTGCAATTTCAAAAAGAGGGTCTTCTGTAGCGTTCCAAGCCTACTAGAACAATTAGAGCTGTATGAAAGTTGGGAAGAACTTCCCCCCATCATCACCCCAAAATGTTACACGTTTACAATGTTGTTCTAAGCCATTTTGTAGTCCCCAGACTTACATCTGGACAAAACAGCTGTTTTCTCATTGAAACTTGATCTTTATGTGATCAAAATATGAGGATTGATTTTTGTCAGCTTAAAAATAGACTGATTTTCGCACTGATGTGTGCTGAATCAATACCAAATCCAAGCCAGCCATATTTGCAAGCAGTCACGGATTAGTGTGAATGTCTTGCCTAGCCCCAGTCCTAGAAATGATATTAGCTGAGGGATGCATACATGATATTCAAACACATTGGAGAGTATTTATAACAGGTGTCACACTGAAAGGCGGAGTTCTTCACCCTGGTAGCAGGTGTTATTTCTTGGGTAATGATACAGAGCTATTCTTCTGACTCATCCTGACTGCCAGACCCAGTAGATCGTACTCATTTCAACCCAGGTGTATAAAGATTAAATCTCTCTTTGAGGTAGAAGGGACTAAGGGCAGGAACAGACAGGTCATGCAAGGCGTAACCTTAGAACAACCAAACTCAGCAGAAAACTTCTTGTCCTAAGAGCAGGGCAAGAATGGCCCATGCTTACAGCATATGTTATTAGAATTCTGATTTCTCAGTTTCCCAAGAATCCTGTTCAGTGCACTTCTCCAGGATAGTGGTCGAGGTACTTGGGTTATCTGTCCTACCAACCCACTCAGCTCTTATTCATTTAATGGTCTTCGTTTCTCAGAAGAATGAGAAATGCAATCTTGCATCTTGCTTTGTAAGACTTTCTTCAACCTTCTTGGGGACTGAATTGTTCCAGAGCCTATAATGACATTGCATGGGTTACTATAGGTTAGAAATATCCCCACAGAATCTTCCTCCTTCCTGCTAGGGTGTCAGTGCTTACCCCAAAGGGGCTGTCTGGAGAGGGAGGCCTGGGCATTGGCATGCAGGCCCAGTGGTGACAGGGGCCCAAATGTAGTATAACAACGATTCAGAAGCAGAGCAGAACTTGGCATTGGGAAGCACAGTGATTTACTACCTGCCAGCAAGGGTGGGATGAGTTGTCTATGCTGGGGGAGAGAGATCACATTCAAATATGAGAGGGGCATCAGGAGTGGGAGGAAGAACTGACCTAATACACCCTCAGAAAAATAGTCCAAAAGTTAGTGAGAGGGAGAGAGCCGAGCTGCAGTAATTCCTAGGGGTAACGGGGCAGCAAATTACACAGGAGTGTGTAGCGTGACATAGCAAATAGACCAGGGCAGTTTGGACCGACTTGTGCAAAGACATCACAGCACTGAGAGGGAGGTGGCCATCTCTCTCCATACAGCTCTGCTGGGATTGCACTTGGAATATGGCATTCAGTTCTGGGGCCCCCGTTACCAGAAGGCTATTGTCAAATTGGAGAGGGTCTTAAGAACAGCAACACAAAGGATCTCAGGACTGGAGGATATAGCTTCCAAGAGAAGTTGTGAAATGGAGCTCAGTACATAAAGCTTGGCTAGACCATGATTAAAGTAGGAATCTCCAAGCCTGGGAGGGACATAGACACCAAGAGGGTAGATGGGTTGGAGAGGGGAGAACAGAAGGAAGTATAACAAAGTGTAACCGGATGGAGAAGAATGGAAGGGAAAATGCAATGCCAGGATATGCTTTCTGACAGTGAGATATACTGAACTCTCTAATAGTCTCCCCAGGGGAGTGGCGGGAACCCCGTGGAAAACAGGAGCAATTAAACATGTGCGATAAGGAACAATCTCTCCCTGGGTAAAAGTATAGACTAGATGGTAGCAATGCAGTGGTGCAGTATCCATGTTGGCCCCAGGATATTAGAGAGACAGGGTAGGTGAGGTTGTATCTTTTATTGGACCAACTTCTGCTGGAGAGAGAGACAAGCTTTCAAGTCACAGAGTTCTTCTTCAGGTCTGGTCCTATAAAGTTGGTCCAATAAAGATATGACCTCATCCACCTTGCCTCTCTAGATGGAACCTAAAACGTCTTCCGATCATTTGTTTCTATGGCTGTTTCTGAGAAGGGGAAGATGCCAGCGGGGCACCATCACCCGCAGAGACACTGCCTTACAGAAGGGTGCCCAGATGTCCTGATGCTACCTGTGATGCATGCTCACCGAATGACTTGAATCCCCCAACACTTGGCAAGCTCCTCCGCTAACTTCTTGGCACCCGAGGCTGCAATGCAGTTTTTGTCCAGACTTTCAACACCGGAAAGAGAACGGGAAAACAGCTTTCAGAACAGGATAGGCAAATTGGAAACGGGTCACAGACCCTTTTCCCGTCCATAGGGCCTAAGCTTAGGTGCTGCAGGCTGCTATGCTCCAGAGCACACACAGGTCAGGTAAAAAAATTCTCCCTTCTCCTTTCCCCATTTGCAAAGGAAAGTGCACAGTATCCTCAGCAATCAGATCTCCTAGCATGGATCCATGCCCAGAGTTGGAACCTTAGTGGGTCGTACTGCAGATCAGGGCCACCGATTGTCAGGGATGGACCCCCTTATTGCAAACACAGCATTCTTTGAAGCACCTGAGGGCTTGTCTTCACTGCAGTTCAGCTGGTATAAGTTAGCTACACTCCATTTTGAAGGGTGGCCGCTCATAATGGAGTTACGACACTCAAGCTAGTCTAACTCAAGAACGACCGCACATCAAAACACTTGAGCTAGAGATTTGTGTGCGCGGACCGGAGTTGAATGAGAGACAACATTCAAATTCGAACTCAACCTATCTGTGCTGTGAAACCAACCCGAGTCACAGCCAGTGAACTGACGACACACCAGCCTTGGCAAATGACACAGCTAGCTTCCTCGCCCCAGATGAATGACATGGAAAATGAAACAAACATTTCATAATGAAAAGTTTAACTACTTCCATTTTATAGTGAAAAAGCTCAAGAAAACTCATTGCTGAGCCAAATCCTCCCTCTCTCTCTTTCACCGTAACTTTGAATCTCATCCAATAGTCAAATGGTATTCTTTAGTGAATATAATTACATGTTTATTTGCACTGCAAGCAAGCCATTAGAAGTCTCTCTGGGCCATGTAGAGTTCCAGGCATGGTTTGGTCCCTGGTAAACAAAGCAGACTAAGCAAGAACTCAAGCTTTGTGGAAGCCTGTTTGCTTTTGTTTACAGTTTGTAGCTATTTCCTTTAACAAACATCTCCTATTTAAGAAGGGCTGTGATTCCATATACGGCAGTGTAGGCACTAAAATTCCTCTTGGGCAATTCTTGATATTACCACATTATACTCACTCTAGTATCCTCAGCATTGACATTGTTGGGAGAACTTTGGCCAGCTCTAGAGCACCTTCATCACCAAGGCTGTTCCATGACAGTCTAAAGGAAACAAGAAATATCAGTTGGTTAGTATGCGGGGCAAATGGAAGGGTAAACCCCAGAGACACAAGAGCAGTGCTTTGGTGCAGTCAACATCACATACTACCGCAATGATTTCGGTGACCCAAAGTCAGAATGAACAAGCAAGATTTTAGTAAGGGAAAGCGTTTATTTTGTCCACACCCTAGTGGGGAAACTCCCCTGTCTCAGTCTCAAGGAAGCTTTATTTCCCCCTTGCTTTATATTCTTCCTCTTGAGGGCCACAATATCTTTCTATGCAAGGCCGGATTCCACAGCTCATCACTCCAGAACAGTGGGTGATACTGCTGCTTCTGCAGGCCAGCTGGCCCAGGGAATGAAAGACTAAGAACATGGAAATCAAGACTCGGGTTCCCCATACATGGGCTCAGCTCCTTGTTCTGTTCCTGCTGTTAAATTGTTCCAGTTGGCTATAGTGAATGGGGCCTACAGCCACATTTTTTTTGAATTCTCCTGCCTGCCCTTTGTTCGGAGCTCTGCAGGGGTGTAGCGAGGGTGTCCGGCACTTGGTGGCAAGCTCATGTTTGTGGTCCCCCAGGTGCCCAACGCCACTCCATGCCTTCCATCCCCACACCAGGCACTCTCCTGCAGCCCGGGGGCTTTCCTCCTCCCCCCCCCCCGCACTATGCCACTGGAGATTTGTATAACAGGATTTCATTTGACTGTTCAGAGAGCGAGAGGCTTTGTTTTCTGTTTTTTTCCCTGACTGGAAGGGGAAAGTCTTAGGCTGCGTCTACACTTGTAAATTAAGTCGACTTAATTTACCCTGCGTCTACACTACACTTTCCTTAAGTCGACTTAAGCAGCTTGCTTAAGTCGACTTAAGGAAAATAAAGTCGACTTACTAAAAATTAAGTTGACTTTATAACACCTCCTTTAAATTCGACTTAAGGCTTAAGTCGACTCCCTAGAGTCAGCTTAAGCCAATGTAGACATGGGGTAGCCCTAAGTTGACTTAGGGCTACCCCAGGACTACACCAATGCTCTCCCGGGTGGGGGAGGGAGGCACAGGGGGAGCGTGGCATACCCCCCCAAAGGGCAGGGCAGAGCCCTACCCGCCCTGCCCCTATGCCCTGCCAGGGTCCCTGTCCCCCTTTGCCCCATTGTACCTATGTACAATGGGGCAAAGGCTGAGCCCCCTGGCACTGGGCAAGGGGTGCCCCCCTGACCCCATGGACCTGCCCTAGGTCCCCCTAGCCCCTAGAAGTCGACGTAGGCGTCCAGTGTGGACGCTCTAGGTCGACTTTGTAAGTTCCCCCCAAAGTCGACTTTAATTTTAAGTGTAGACTCACTAAGTCGACTTAGTTAAAGTCGACTTAAAATTACAAGTGTAGACATAGCCTTAGATGCCAGGGATCAGCCCCTGTGGAGGAGCTGGGGGGCCTTACGAATGAGGCTCTACAAAACTGGGGCCCACAGTTTTGTTGCAGTGACCGTAACTTTTAGTCGAGCTCACGACTTTTTAGAGTTGCTGAAAACAGCACCGCCAGCCCTGGGATGCTGCCACCAGCAACACAGAGCAGCCCTTTTGCAGCCAGCACTTCATCGCCCTGCAGGCACACCATTTCTGGCCAGGCTGTGTGCCTTGGTGGCAGAGAGCAGAAGTGCATGTAGTCAGCTGCAGAGAAGCTGGTTCCTGCCTTTGGCAGCAGCATCTATGGCCTGACAGTGCTGAAATGAGCCCATGGTAGCTTGGCCTGGCAGGAAGCTGCAGCACTGGGGTGGGATGGGGGCAGGAATGAGCTACTGCTGCCCTAGGGTGGGGGTGCCCAGTCCATGTGCTCCTGCCTGCAACAAGTTGCAATGGCAATTCCCTCTTGGGGCGGGGAAAGCCAGGCTGGCTGTGGGACAGAGCAGCGGGTTTGATGTGAATACACCAAAACCACAACTGTCACAAACGGAGTCCACAACTCTTCACCAACAAAAAAAGTTGCTACTTTCATAGTGTCTTAAGCATCAGCCCCTCTCCTCAAGGACAAACGAAAGCCACGCTGGTCAATGCATTAGTGTAATTGGCTGCTGTCTGGTGAACAATCACAGGATCACTCCCACTGCCCAGGGGTTTGGGTAGCCAAGAATTTCTGTCTCCTATGTTTCAAAACAAAACAAAATAAAATAGGAACAGGCCTTATATTGGAACAATTCCCCGGCTATTGAGGGAATTCACGTTTCATGTCACTATGGCCCAGTGACAGAAATGTTAGAACTCAGGACTGCCTGCTTCAAAAACAGAAACTGCTAACACTGAAACTAAAGAAGACTCTTCCTTACCTGCTAGCAGTATAGGAGCCATGACACATAGCTAACCAGTTCTTATTCCATCCAGTGGAAGGCAGATACATGCATACACACTGACCCACTCAATCTATATAGCCTGAGTGACTGTGAATGTATAAAGTCAGAGGAAAGCCAGTGCTGGACTGGTAGGAAAATGGAAATTGTTGTAATTCACACTATACAAAGTAGATGTAAAATGCTCCCATTCTGATCTGGTAACATCACACGCCACTTGCCCGTGGTGTAAATGATGATACAAGGTGCAGGGCAGCAGAGATTCAGGATCAGTACCTTCCTTCTCTCTCTCGCTCTTGCTAATGAGCTCTCATGATGCCAACAATAACAGGTGTAGGTTAAAGAGGAAAGTTTTGATTTCATTTCCACTGACCAGAAATTCACATTCAGGTTTTGGTAAGATACCATGATAGTGAGGTAGGAATGAATGTGACAGAAAACAAGAGACAGGCAGGTGCTAAATAGAATGTGAAATGTATATTAGGGCACTGATGTGATCTATGCCCATGTGCTGGACTCACATGATCTCTTCGATGACAGGACAATGACTGAAGCCGAGCGCCAGATGTTTGGAAATGCCATCGCTGATTCCACAGAGTTTCAAGCTAAAGGGAAGCAGCATTTGTGAATACAAATTGAACAGCTGGTGCACAGCTGGCCGACACTCAGCTTATCCCAGGCAACATCGGTGCCTCTGGAAACCCCTTGGGAACATCTAAACTGCGTTTCACAACCCAAGGCAGTGAGTCTCCAAGTTCAGCTCAGGTTGCTGCACTGAAAATAGCCACATGCCTGGGCCAGGTCCTCCACTGGCATCAATGGGCGTAGCTCCACTGAAATCAGCCCCAACAGAGAATCACGCCCCACTGGCTGTGTCGCTGTGACAGTCTTGTCCTGAGAATCACAGAGTCACCGCACCTCGCACCATTCCACTTACTCAATCTTCCTGAGCTGGGTGAAGCAGGGAAGCCTCTCTGACAGGGAGCGGATGCCATCTTCACCAAAGCTGTTTTCTGACAAACTGAAAGGACAAGCAAGACACAGTGAGTGGCTGTCAGAGATAGGAGTGTCTCTGTGCTACCAACACTGGCAGAAAGTAACTATATGCCTTAACAAACAGCAAACAGCACCAATGTTGAGGAGAGGGTTTGACAAGAGAAAGGGTGGTTAGTTTGGGACTGGGGAGCCCAAGTTTCAATTCCTGGCTCTGTCACAGCCTGCCCGTGTTATCTTGAGCAAGTCATTTAACCTCTGCCTCAGTTCCCCATCTGTACAATGGGCACAATAGCATTGCCCTGGCTCACCGAATGTTGTGAGGGTAAATACATTAAAAATTGACAGATGCTTAGAGACACACTCATGCAGAGCCATGTCAGCACCTAAGATAAAGAGATGCTGCTTTGTAAAACACCCTGGCTCAACAGTTCAGTCTGCCCACTTGTTTGCAGGGGGAAAATATTAGTCATATGATGGTAACTAACTCTCAACTCTTTGAAAGGTTAAAGACATTGCTGAGACCTTGAAGTGCATCCTGGGGCAGAAGGCAAGGGCATTCTCACACTTAACAGCTCCTGGCATCCTGGTGTCATTTAACTTGAAGACGATGCTGATGAAATATACAAGTGATCTGGTGTCCCCATCAGTTTTATTTCTGAAAAATTATTTGCATCAGATGGAAAGAATCATGACCCTGCGTTTACAGAAGGAGTTCTATATGCTGAAAAAAAAAGAATCCCAACGCAATCTCCATTTGCTGGATGATTATTTTGTGCATTACCCCCTCTCATTTTGGGACTGTCATATACAGCACCCCATATTTGGGCCTAGGCTGGCTGAAGGATGGTGATGCTGAGGGAGCAAGATGAATGTCACAGAGACGGAATACACAGGGAGAACCAGCTGCTGGGTGTCCCTCAACACTCTTTGTAACTCAGTTCATGAAGCAAACTCCATGAATGAAATACAGGCCCAAATGAAATCAATTTAAATTTGACAAATTCTGCATGTAGCTGCATACTATTGTTTGTCCACTTAATTTTACATGAATGCCAATACATAAAACAGACAGACAGGTACACCGAGTCAGATGTTTTTAAACAGCCCCTAATTCCACTTACCTTATCTCTTCTAGTTGCCGACATTCAACCAAAGCTTTGGCTAGCTGTGTTCCTCCCAACGAACCAATGTTATTGGACTGCAGGCTGGTGAGAAAAGAAATTCAGACACAAACTTTTCAGAAGAAAATGATAAATTCTTTTATCTTTGATTTCCTGGCAAATAAACGGCTACTTTTCTGGAATGGACACCCAATAGAATCATAGTCTTTGACATTTATACCTTTCTTTACAAAGGAGAATAAGGAGACCTTGAGAACTGTGACAAACCAGGAATGTGGCTAGGAATTTGTACTCAAACCAGCCACCTCAATGTACCCATTTGACTTAAACAGGGCTAGAATTTCGCACATCATCTCCCCTTCCTTTTCATATGCTACACTCATTAACAAAACAGCTATCATTAAACTGGGGAATTTAGCTATGCATTAATAAATAATGGATAAGGATCCTGCCAGTCCTCCATGAGAAGCAATGCCCCCAGGAAATTGAAAGCCGCATCGCACAGTGTACTTGGCCTATGCCCATGGCCATGTTCTATTGATTAGGGGTTTGGAAAGGTTTCCACGTGACGACTTAAAACTTAGCCACGTTTAGAGAAGAAACAAGAAGTAACAAAATAATGATGAGCCAGATGGGTGCTCCTATGCACCCAATAGCATTAAACTGTAACATACTCAAAACTGATTGAAGGACTAATTAATTTGTGGAACTGATTGCCATTAGATATTACAGAGGCCAAGAACTTCATAGTAATGAGAAGTCTTGTGGCATTTTTCAAGACTAACGACACAAGACTCCTAGTTTGTTTTGCTGAACTAGACTAACATGGCTACCCTCTTGTAATTTGTCATGGGAATGAGTAAAAGATGATACTTATTATGGAGTGACACTACTGTAAAGACACCTGATAAGAACTAATAATGACACTATGTTAGGAGGCATTGGAAGTAGGTAGATCATGAAATGTGGTCTTGATAAGTCTTTGTTCACTTCATGCATTTTAGATTTGTTTAATCATGTGACTGATACACCAATTCATTCTTCACCACTTCCATTTCCAGTCTCTTTTTTAATCAGTCTTGATAGTTCCAGGTTCCCTGCCTCTTGGAACGCGAGTACAGAAGTGAAAGCAAGCACTTACTGAAGGATCTTCAAGTGGCACATGCTAGGTAGAGAGAGGGAGAGTTTTGAAGCTGTCTTGTCTCCGAGATGGTTCCTAGATAATCTGAAAACAGTATGAATTGTTATTTGTGGTGAACTCATGGACCTAATTCCTCACTTGTGTGTGCGTACGTGTGTGTGCACACGCACTGTTAATGTTGCACAAGCTGAGGGAAGAACACGAATGTCCTTAACCCTTTAGAGACTGAATATACTTATAGACCGAAAGAATTGCTGTGCTTCATAATACAGTCATTAACCTGTAAATTAAAGCATGGTATAATTACCCTGTGGTTATACTTTTTGATACCACTATGATTACCACTAGTTCATACAACCAGTATGTTAATTAAATAGAATCACAGAATCTTAGGCCTCCGCTCCCCCGGCTCAGGGGGCTTGTCCAGGAGAGAGCCAGCCCCACTCCAGGGGGCTGATTCTTCCAGAGACCAGAAAGCCACCGCCAGCTCTCCCGGCTCCCTTCTCCCCGGGACTGCTCAGGGCCTGGGAAGAAAGGAGCGTGGGCTCCCTTCTGCCCAGGACAATGGGGTCCCGGGGAGAAGGGAGCCCCGTGGTCCCTTCTCCTGGACCGTGCTCCAGCGGATAGGGAAACATCCCTATCCTCTGGAGGGCCGTGCTGGCAATTGCCGGCCCTCCAGCTGACAGGGAAACTCCGGGGTTTCCATATCCATTGGAGGGCCCTCCAGCTATTAGGGAAACCTTGGGGTTTCCCGTCAGCTGGAGTACGGGGCCAGCCCCGCGCTCCAGCTGACGGGAAACTCCAGGGATCTCCTGTTGGCTGGAGCAGGTTCCCTTCTTGCCCGGACCCTGGAGGTCCAGGGAGAAGAGAGCGGGACTACCTTCTGGCCAGGACCACTCGGGTCCTGGCCAGAAGGGAGCCACAGCCTGAACTCCCTTCTCCGGAACCAAGCAGGTCCGGGCAAGAAGGGAGCGTGCTCCAGCCCCATACTCCAGCTGACGGGAATCCCCTGGGTTTCTCTATCAGCTGGAGGGCTGGCAATTGCCGCACAGCCCTCCAGCTGATATCCATTGGAGCGCGGTCCGGGAGAAGGGACCCCATTGTCCCAGCCAGAAGGGAGCCCCACACTCCTTTCTCCCCAGGACTGCTTGGGGCTGGCGGCTTTCCGGTGTTGGGGAGAACCAGACCAGCGTTGGACTGGCTCCCCACAGGACGAGCCGCAAGCAGCTTCCCGGGGAGAAGGGAGCCCCTGAGGATCTCCAGCCAGGGTTCCAGCAGGGGATCCCCTCCCACTGGAGCCCTGGCTGGGGAGCCCTTCTCCCCGGGACTGCAGCTCCTCTGGCAGGGAAGCCATGGGTCTGGGGAGAAGGGAGCAGGGGCTCCCCAGGGGACAAGGGAGCCACAGTGAGTCCCTTTTGCCAGGGAGCCATGTGCGGCTCCCTTGTCATCCCCCCCCCGCCCTAGGTCAACCAAGTCGACTTAGGGCATCTACACTGGCTAAGTCAACTTAATAAAGTCGATTTAAACAATAGTTTGAATTATAAATAGGTGTTATTAATTTGAACTAGTTTTTCTTTAATTGGACTTAAGGAGCAGCTTAATTCGAATTAAGGAAAGCCCAGTGTAGATGTGGAGTAAATTAAGTCAATTTAAGCCTGTTTAAGTTGACTTAATTTATAAGTATAGATGCACCCTTAGGGTTGGAAGAGACCTCATGAGGTCATCTAGTCCAACCCCCTCCTAAAAGCAGGACCATTCCCACTAAATCATCCCAGCCAAGGTATTGTCTAACCAGACATTAAATATCTCCAAAGGTGGAGATTCCACCACCTCCCTAGGTTACCCATTCCAATGCTTCACCACCCTCCTAGTGAGAAAGTTTTTCCGAATATCCAACCTCGACCTCTCCAGCTGTAACTTGAAACCATTGCTCCTTGTTCTGTCCTCTGTTACTACCAAGAACAGCTTAGCTCCCTCCTCTTTGGAGCACCCCTTCAAGTAGTTGAAGGTTGCTATCAAATCTCCTCTCAGTCTTCTCTTCTGCAGACTAAATAAGCCTTCAGTCTTTCCTCATACGTCATATGCCCCAGCCCCCTAATAATTTTCGTTGCCCTCCACTGGACTCTTTCTAATTGGTCCACATCCTTTCTGTAGTGGGGAGCCCAAAACTGGACACAGTATTCCAGATGCGGCCTCTGAATAGAGGGGAATAATCACATCCCTCGAGCTGCTGGCAACACTCCTACTGATGCAGCCCAATATGTCATTGGCTTTTTTGGCAACAAGAGCACACTGTTAACTCATATCCAGCTTCCCGTCCACCATAACCCCCAGATTCTTTTCTACAGCGCTGCTACGTAGCCGATCGGTCCCCATCTGTAGTAGTGCATGGGATTTTTCCATCCTAAGTGCAGGACTTTGCACTTGTCCTTGTTGAACCTCATGAGATTAAATATTTCCCCTTTATCAACAGAGATTAGCCTCCAGTCCTTCAATCCCACCTGAATGAACCAGCAGGGCCGGGACTCAGTCAGGACCTTCAGCAATACAGACAGGCCTCTGCTACTTGAGCTGAAGGAGAAACTCCATCAGCTCCCAGTAGTAGTAAGCTGTTTTCCTCTATGTGCACTACCCACTAGAAGGGGATGGGAGACACATTGTACAGGTGTGTCATGCCACCAGCACCCATGAAGTGTTCCACCGAGGGCTGACAGGTGCAGTGAACTATATATATATTTGCTGCATGGATAAAGTCCAATATCATAGAATCTGGAGGTTAACTGGATAAGTTATACCTTTTAACTGCAAAAGAAATACATTTTTCCCACTTTGGTTAAGGATTTTTATGATTTCATAGGCTATGAACACTGCAAACTAATAGGGAGTTAGATGAACAGTAATAAATTCAGCTGTGGTCCTTTGTTAACATACATGTCAGGCAGACACATGGCACACTGTAAGCCCTGTGTTTCTGAAACTCTAGCTGTTATTCTGTATGAAGAACAGGCCTGGGCTCTGGTCCATTAAGAGAATCTGGACGGCTCAAAGAAGCTGCCAGTGGTGTAACTGGGGAGACTAGATGTGAAGCCTGAGAACTTTGTACCAGACAATACGTACTGTGCGTTTGATTCTGAGCCAACTGAGAGGGATGGGAAAAGTCCATCTGACTTCAATGGGGCAGGATCAGATATTCCAAGCACCCCAAAGGGACAGTGAGAATGTGGGACTCACATTAACTCCTCGACACGCCTGCAGTGAGCCAGAGCCTCTGCGAGCATCTCTCCTCCAGCCGGGCCAATGCTGTTTGATGACAGGCTAAAATACATATGGAAACAGGAAGAGTTTGTCAATGGTCATCAGCTCGCAAAGGAGCCAGAATGTACTGGAGACAAATTTAAGTTGAAGCATGATTAGCGCTTTAGCAGCAGGTTGTTTCATCGCTGAGTGGCATGACAGAAAACACAGGCCATTGTAAGAACAAGTTGCCACAGAGGCAGGCGTGGAGAGGCCAGCCCAAAGCTCATCAAGAGAAAAACAGGTCTCTTCATCAAATAGCTTGACAGAGGAAGGCTTTCTAATGCATTAGTTGAGCCAACCAGAGAGGGTGTTTCCTTGGCATTATTGACCCCTAATACCCCATTTTCTACCCATGGCAATGAATGATGTGGTCAGCTGAGTTGTAAGAGAGAGATCTTTATTAAGCACTCTGAGTGGGCAGCGTTGCAGACGAAGGTGCTACAATATATATGCAAGTAACCTGGCCCTAGCATGCCTTGCTGGGTCCCTGGTGTCACACTGAACTAGACCCTCCTAGATTCCTGACCCCTCTTTCTCCAGTTCCACTTATTAAAGTACACTACCGATTGCTACTAAGCACTGGCATGGGAAGCCTATGGCTGCTTTTTCTCCCAGGCAGTGTCCCCTTCACAGCCTAAAATTAGGAATGAATTTCTTTAGCAGCTGAAACTAGCCACAAAGAGAAATTTCTCAGTTTCCTCCCCCCACTTTTGTTAGGAAATAAATGGAGCGATTGTTGGGACATGCTGCTTTGAAAGCCCTAATGGCTGAAATCCTTTATGTAGCTACTGAACAAGTAAGTCTTGGACTAGGGAAGTGTACAACTATCCCATCAGGTCAGCACACAGGGATATTCACTCCTGCGGCATATTCAACCATTGGAGTCCGGGCTGAGACTGCCAGTAATGGCAGACACTTATGCTGTTTTTTGTCTCACAGACATTTGTCCATTAAAACCCATATTGAGATCACATAGCAGCAGTTTTCGGTCACAAAGGGCCTGATCCAATTGAAGTCAATGGGAGTCTTTCCAGTGACATCTATGGACTTTGGATCTGACTCTTAACAGGGAAAACAAGAGGCGTAACATTATACAGAAGCAGGAAGAATAAAATCAGACATGAAGACATCCAACAACTTTGGTTCTAACTCTATTAATCCCATCAGTCAACCCAAAATACAAAGCAACTCACTTGACTCTCTTTAGGTTTTGCATTTCTGGCAGGAAAGTGGCTATTTTTTCCATTCCAGCACATTCCATCTTGTTATGGCTTAAACTTTAAAGAAAAAAAATGGCCACATTATGAAAAACACACTTGAGTTTCCCACTGAGTGCAATGTTCCATTTTACATCTCTGATCCACTGGGAATCCAAATTGCAATTTGGATTTCACTATTCATAGCTGAATGAGCTTCAAACCTGGAGTTTTTGTTGAACCCATTATATATCATTACATGACTGCATTCAGAGCAAAGGTTGCTCAGATTTTGCATCTGAAGGTTTGGTTTGCTCTCATCTCTGATTCAGGTAGCCAAGACTGTTGAGCATTAACAACTCCCATAAAACTTGCTTCCTTCATACAACTGTTCTTCAGAGGAGCTCCTTGCTTGAGCTCTATATCCCACCCCCATCACTGGCAGAGAGACAACAGGAAAGGAGGAACCCACTTGATTTCTTCCATATGAGGAGCATTCTTCAGCGCTTCTGCCAGGTGAGAGCAGCCTTTGCTACCAATGCTGTTATCGTTCAAGCTGGAAAGAAAGTTACAAAATATCACTCATTAGGCTGTTATTTAGTACCATAGCTTTATGGCTAGAGGATGGAATTCACCTCTGTGCAGAAGGCCTACGCAAGGCCTGTGACCCATCTGACTCCCAGGTAAGGCCTCAGAACAGGGAAATAAACAGGATATCAGTGGTGCTCTGGCACTGGAATTCAGAAACTAAAAATAAATCTATACAATGCATTGTTCTGCGTGGGGGAAAAAAAGTGCTATCATCAACCTTGGAAAGAGCTGCATGTATCCATGGTAACCACTGAACAGAACACTTAACAGTGACACGATCAACTCTATGATCTCTGGTCATTTAATTGTAACGCTCTTGCCACTGCAGATTACGATGGCTGGGCCAGTGAAAGACCCTTCCATGCTCCCACAAAGCAGGAAACCATGATCTTGGCTGGATATCCATCTATTAACTTGACTTATGTTTGAGCTCACTGGGTGCATGTGAATTTTTACAGGTGCATCTGGTGTGCTCAGCTTTGCAAACCTGTCCCTGAATCAGTTTCCTCTTCTTAGGGCATTTGCTGTGAAAAGGACGATGGACACTTTTTCTGAAATTTTAAATCTTTTTTTTTAAATGCCGCCTCATCATCAGTTCACTAGTTTGAGATCAGTAAAAGGATGGACTAGCAAAAAGAGCGGTTAATGGGTCAAATGCTGCAGCTGCTAATAGTGTCACCGCACATTGTAGAACAATGCAGTGCCTTTTTGTGAAGATAGTTTTCTCTTTATGTTAGTATTTCTACAATCCCCATCACTGCAGTATCCCATAATAGACTAGAGGCAGAGTTTTGGGATTACGCCCGAAGCAACATTAGAGAGCAAGGGAAGGATTCAAATGGCAGTGTCCACGTGACTCAGACATTAACAAATTTATCCTCAAAACAAACCTGTGCCGTGAGGGATTATTCCTCCCATTTACTAGAGGGGAAACTGAGGCACAGACCTGCACAAAATCACACAGGGTGTGTGACAGAGCTGGAAAAAATGAATCTACATCTACTGAGTCCTCAACCACAGCCATGTACACAGGGCCCAGCCCGCCTTGCCACTATGATAGCAAGCCTGTCTACAAGAAGGTTAGACACAGTCATGATGGAAACTTTCCTTCTCTCATAAGTGCATTCCTTATGGGTAAATCTGCTCCCCAGAGGCTACCCAGTAACTAAGCTAGGCATCTCTGTGGGAAGATCAGGGAAGGAATCATAAAAATTCCTTCTCTCTAGTATTCGTATGGCCTGAGTAACACCACAGTACATGAGTGCTTGCATGGACATACTTACATGAGTCTTTTCAGTAAAGGCATTTTGTGAAGCCCTGGCAGCAGCATGAGAATGGCCGTGTCATCAAGTTCCAGGAAACTGAGGCTGAGAGGCAAATGGACACAGGAATGAGTGCACACAGATCTAAGAGGACAGTGAACAGATCCAAATGGATGTCTCAAACCATGGCCACACTGCTAGCCAGGAGCTGTCCAAGCAATAGGAGGGCTGACAGAGCTGAGCATCAGACCTGTCTGGGGAAGCTTTGTCTTTATGTTGATCCCACATGGTTAGCAAAGTGAAACCTCTTAACTGGCTTGTAAACATTTTGTAGCTCGGTATCTGGCATGGTGTGGGACTGCTCAGACTCACTGAAGATGGGAAATTTACAGAATGGGAGGAAATTCAGCTCGTCATGACCAATGTATCTTAGTCTACTACTAGATTTTGGCCTGGGTGTCCTATGTCTGGCACTCCAAAACAGGAAGAGATGGATATGTCCCAGGTGTAGCTGTACGCCAGTGTACAAAAATGCTTCTGTAAATTCCATCTGCTGCCACTAGCAACAGACCACGCTGCCAACTTTGCCCTCATATCTACACTAAAGACACCATCACAGGACCAAATCAAGCCACCTACTCCATCAAGGGCTCATTCACCTGCTCATCCACCAATGTGATTTATGCCATCATGTGCTGGAAATGCCCCTCTGCCTTATATATTGGACAAACAGGACAGTCTCTGCGCCAAAAAATAAATGCACACAAATCTGGCATCAGAATTTGCAACACTAAAAATCCAATAGGGGAACACTTCAATCTCTCTGCTCACTCCATTGACGACTTGCTAATAGCTGTGCTGAAACAGATGAATAACAAATCGCAGCTTCAAAGAGAAGCTGCAGAACTCAAATGTATATGCAAATTCGATCCAGTTGCCTTGGGATTAAACAGGGATTATGGATTTTTCTCTCATTACAACAGGTGGTTTGACCTCACCTTCCTCTATGTGCTGTTCCCCAGTGTTTGAATCCTAACATCTGTTTTGATTTGCTGTTACAGCCTGACCTGATCCTAAGTCATGCACTTCCCTGCATTTAATTTCCTCCCATTCTATAAATTTCCCATCTTCAAAGCGTCTGACGAAGTGGGATTTTCTCTCACGAAAGCTCATGCGATAAATAAATCTGTTAGTCTTTAAAAGTGCCACAGGACTCTGTTTGACCTTCTTAGATGCGATGCATGTTCTAACATGGCAATGTCATTCCTGAAATTACTGCCTTTCTGCAGCAGGACATGGGTGTGCACTCATACTGCAGAGGTACTGAGGATACCAAAGTACTTTGCTTGTGCAAAGAACTCTGCTCTCCCTGCCATAATCACACTTTACCAAGTCTGTTCTGCTCAGATTTAGCTGCAACTAATAAGGAATTCATTCTTCTCCTCTAGTTGATGTCTACCAGCCATCCAAGTGATTATACCCATCCAGGACACACTGCTTGTAAGTAACTGTAGTTTAATCATAAAATATAGACCAGCCTAACAGGTTCTAGCTTGCACCATGGCAATAAACTTACTTAAGCTCTTCAATAGCATGGCATTTCTGCAATCCTGCAAGAAGGTGTCCCATTCCACTTGCCATAACACTGCTCAACGTCAGCCTGAAAATCCAATAACAGCAGGGAATGAGAATGACTTGCATTCAGGCAGTCCAGCAAGATAGGAGAAATAGGAATCGCTTCCCTCATTAATGATGTGCAGCTGCTTCTGAGGTGGAATGCAGAATGGGGTTTGATCAGAATAAAACACAACCAGGAAGTAAGTAACACCAATTGGTACCAATATGCTGAAATAATTAGTGCCTGATATTTAGAAGACAGATTCTCTTTAAAACCATAGGAGGGAAATTAGATCAGTAGAATGTAATTTAGTATTTGGCCAGAGGTCTCAAGGCTGGTACTCACACTCTTGCAAAAAATGCCATAGGGTCTTTAGAAACCAAAAGTGGACATGGGATCTTGGGTTTATACCCAAATATGACAGCTCTGCACTCGTTTCTCCCCCCGGTTAATCTTTAATCTTTTCAGAATTAAGGGTGGGTCTAAAAGTAAGGATACCTGAGGGGTCAAAACACATGAGAAGAGTAAGTTTTTGTTAGATTTCCAGCTCCATTTTACAGACCCATAAGAATTGGTGTGTCCAAAATACTGAGTGCTGAGCTGTACCAACTCAGAATCTCTGCAGGCCCCACCAACACTACCACAGAATAACTCCCAAAATATTTTACTGTGCAAAGATACAATCTATGGGCCTGGTTCTCATTTAGCTAAGGCTATTTTACACCACTGTGCAGCCTTAGAGTAAGAATAGATTATATTTATACCCCTAAGCCCCCGTTACATGACTGGAGCAGGATAAAATGGCCACGGTGCTGAGAATCAGGCCATACGTCTATATATGTTTTTACTTAAAGAAAAGGGGCAGGATGTCGGAATTTATCTGAAATCTTGCATCACGACGAGATGCTCAAATGCCCCTTTCTAACAATTCACAGAAGAATGTTCTAGAACATCCGCTGTGTTAATACACCAAATCCAGATGTGCAAACATTGCAAAGTTCACATCTGGCTTCCAATTTTCACACCATATCGAGCTGTGGTGTGGTCCATTACAAAGTCAGGGGCCAGCTATGGAATTCTGATGCAGGTATGAACTTCCAAAAAGAGCTTTGATTCTGGCTGGTTCCTATAGCCCAAAGGTCAGCCAAATCATGAAAACATACATTTGGATTTAGCCTCATGGACAGATTGTATAGGAGGCTTCAGAAGGACTGAGTTCCACAAGGAGAGCGGGGGAGAGGGGAGGAGAGCTTAAGGGCAGCAGGGGCATCTGCTTGGGATGAGTCATAATTCATGAAGTAGAAAGAAATACAAGAGAACATTCAATAGTAATGAGCTTTTTAGATAATTACGTACTCAAACTTCCTCAGGGCGGGAAGAGGCAGAATTGCATTGGCTAGCGTTGCTTCTTCAGCATTGTTGAGATCAATACAAGACCAGCTGCAAGGGTGAAAAAGCACATCCTGTGGAGATCCCAGTATTGTCAGGGATGCACTGAGCTCTGATTGGCCCAGCAATGCCCTGGAGTGGTGTGATGCCTGGAGCTGTTCGGCCTGAGTTAACTCATCAAGGGGGTCCTGAATTCTGACCCACCTCCAGACCAACAATCCACTAGGAAACACTTTAGGATATCATGCAAGTCACATTTGGCCTATTGTTATATCAGCATGATCGCATGTGATGCCAAGTCAAATGATCCTTGCATACCCAGGCTCTATTATCCAAGCGCTCATGGAGTTTTAAAGTTGCAGGGTCCCATCAGATCATCTACTCTGGTTGCCTGAGTAACACAGACAAGGGGAGGAGCTGGGGTTTGTCAATTATCCTAGCTTCAACTTGAGTCTCTCTAGATTCAACCAAGCCTGGTTTTCTTGGATGAGTCAGCTTAATCAAGGTATTTCAAACACCAACAAGTAAAGAGTTAATCCTCAATACCGAGAGCCAACTGGGAGAAAGGCTGGCAAGGAGGGACAGTCCTTCTGTGGTGTCCCTGGGGTGCAGTTAGGAATTGCCATGTTCTCCATGGCGCCATTGCACCATGCGCCACCCGAGACAGCATGGCTGACATTCCAGAGCTCTCTGTGCTCCCACGTAGTAGGGTATCCAGGTGTGAATGAGCTGGAGCCACAAGCTGCGGACAAGTCATGTGCAAAAACCGCATGTCAGATTGCACATGTGCTGCTGTGTCTAGACCCCTCCTTCATTGGGGTCACTTAGGGTGAAATTCTGCCCTGAAGGTCACCCCCTGGTTTCAGTGAGGTACATCAGGGGAGAACCGACTATTGCCTACCATTGCTGCTCTACATGATTTTCCAATTCCCCATCCCCAGCTTCAGAGATGCATCTATTCTTTCCATGCACAAGGACAAGAGAAACCTTTTCCTTCCCAACATAAAAAGCTACAGCCCTTGCAGAACTCACCTCAGTTCCTGCAGCTGTGTGCATTTCTCAATAACCTTCTCGAGAAAGTCAATGTTCTTAGCTTCCAATCCACACTGATTCAGCCTGCAGGGTACAGACACACACACACACATGCAGCTGAGCAATGGAGATCACAATCAGCCAGCTCACACTTCCACAGGCTGCAGCATCCCAATAGCCTTCACATGCACAAACCCAGTCTCCAAGTAGGACGGTACCACTTGCTGCCCCTTGATGTGCCTGGCCCATTCCAGTCTGGTGTAGAGTGGGGGGGGGAGGTGGGTCGGGTACAGGACCCTGCCTCCTCCCTATCCTCAGGTGCCCAAAGCCAGAAGTCCCTGCATTTTCCCAAGCACAAAGACTGATTTTGCGGGCCAGAACATGGAAGTTCCTTGTGCTATCTAGCTCTATGCACATTCAGTGTCAAGCTGGCCTGTGTCTTAATGGATTCAGGGCTTTTTCTTATTCAGGGACAATGGGAATGCTAGTGATTTCTTTTATCAGATGATCCACCAGAGGGAGCCACCAGCAACCAAATGCACTGCCACATGCACCTCCTTACCTGCTAACCACAGACTCCATCTTCTCTGTTCGCTGGGGAAACCCCACGCCCACTCTAAGGAGACCTTTGTCTTTTCGTATCCTAGGAGACGACAGAGATGACAATACATCACAGGCCCAGGTCTTTCTGGATGTAACATACAAATTGTTCCAAATACACTGTAGCAAAGGCTACTTTCCATACATTGCGCAGGCAATAGGAGGTTACTTGCTGAATGAATGGAAATCATCTAAGGACTTGATAGCATTTGTCCAATGCTGGTTTCCAAAAAAAGGAATCAAAATCAGCGGCGTGACAGATGGCACTTTCCTGCAATACCCTGGATAAACCTCACTGAATAAAGTTAAATCTTACTCCATGACGTTTTGGAGGTCCATTGTATTAAAAATGCAATTGTTGGTGTCTCATTGTAGCCTTGTATGTAACTTCTCAAGAGATGTGACTCATGGAAATGTCAGGGACTGCAGAGACCCCTGCACTGTATAAAGGATGGACTAAACTCGACCTGAGCATGGTAGGTCTGAGCTAAGACTGTGGACCATGGAAGAGACATCCTGGAGCGTTTGAGGGACTAATCATCTGCCAGAGCCCATGTTGGAGTGATCTCTGTTAAGCTTATTAGCCTGCGAGTGTAGGTTCTTTTATTGCTTTAATGTGTTTTCTTTGTCATGCTTATACCCTAAGAATACATCAACTTGCATAGGAAGAGCTGTCTAGTAGCTAACCCGTGGGCCATTACACTGTTAGTTTCTGAACAGAAAGCAAGCAGGCCTGCTCAGGCAGCCTGACTGCTGGTGAATTCACAGTATCACCAGGGAACTGTGCAGCCTGGAAATACACTGGGCAAAACGGAGGGAGATGCACATCTCCATCCAAGAGAGGTGACAGGTGGGCAGCCAGAAGCCTCAGAGCAGGTGCCTTTCCTGGATTGTTGATAGGGAAGATGGGCGCTGATCGAGCAGCTATTCAATCTCCACTTACGTGATCTCCATAACATTCCCATGGGGCTGGACAGCCATATGCAGAAGGCTAGCGATCCTTTCATCACGCACCCAAGGCTCTTCAATGCTGTAATGCAAAACACGCCCAGCTTTGCTTTATTTCATTTATCTAAGCTATGCCCATCTCGACGATGCGTCCCCATTTGTGTTTGTACAGCTCTTGGGTCACAGTTCACTGAATACCTCAGGGCAGGAAGCCCAGTATAAATTGGAAACAAAGGAAGGTAAAGCATCCTCCTTCCCCCCAAATGGGAAATTAACCTCAATTTCTTTCCCTTTTTGCCCCCAACATTTCTCCTTTTTCCCCCACCAGCTGTAATGAGAAGACAGGATATGGCATACTTTCCACCACCAGGTAGAAGATGGCAACAACAACAATGCAAAACAGCTTGGGACAGGAAGTGAAGAATTAATTACTCAAATGAAACGTTCCAGGGATGGGTTCGTTCCTCCTTCTCCCCCATGTGGCTGGGGAGCTGTTTAATGGACCACTTCACCTTGAATGGGACCTTCAGGTACGTGTTAGCGTTAATGACTTATGCTCCACAATCTCTTCACCTTATATTTATCTATGACACTCTGAGTACATTTCCCAGACCCGAAGAAAAGCTCTGGGTGGCTCCAAAGTTTATCTTTCTCACCCACGGAAGTTGCGTCACCCACATGATCTCTCTAGTAGCGTGGGCCCAACAGAGCTACAACAATATTGCCTAGGGATGGTTTGTTCAGACACAGTATAATTATTCTCTGGGGATTTCCCCAGAGACTGGGATCAGTACCCTGCTCTTATAAAAGTGGGATATTTAATAATCCATGGGATTACCATGGAATATTTAATGATCACAAGTGATTACAGTCACAGTTTTACATGCCTCTAAAAATAATGGTACTGCCAGCACCACAACACCGTGTAACTCCATGCTGGACACAAAGGGTTTGTCTTCAGAGGGAAATACAGAGCGTAACTATTCCACAATAGCTACCCAGGGAGATACTCTTACTCTGGACTGAGTGTGTCTATATTCAGTTTAGTTTAATCCACTTTGAAAGTGGATTAAGTTGAAGTGCAATAAGACAAAATGGATGCAGAATAAGAGTGTGTCCAAAGGGTGAGCTTTTGTGCAACAGCTATTGTGCTTTAAATTCACATCCTCACTTATTTCACAATAGCCTCCATGTGCAGACAAACGTTAAGTCACTGCTGACCGAGAGGAAAATTAAATCCCAACATTTCTGCCTTCCACACCCACATATTATTTTCAGCAGGACTAGATTTTAGCTTATGAAAACAAAAGTGAGGTTGAGCCACAGAGCAGTAGAATCACTCTGTACCTTATTCTCAGTGTTCCCAGATTTCTCCTCAGTGCCTGCAAAAGATCTTCCACCATCCTGGGTGTCATGTTGTTGTTTGTTGATCTAGAATCAGAGATCATTGTGGTGAAAGGTTTAAAAAATGTAAACACTAACAAAATATTCTTAGGCAAAATTCAGTCTAGGCCAGATTTCTCCACAGTATCTAACTCACATGTACTCCATCAGATTGGTGCACTTTTGCAATAAAGAGAACAGCGTGGGCAGGTGTTCTGACTGAAAATTGCACTCTGTTAGTCTGAAAGAATAGAGGAGAAAACTGTATTAATTCCTTCTCGTAGAGTTCAGGATCCTGATCAATGGAAGGAAGGAAAGAAGCAGAACCACACCCTGGACTTCAGAAAAGCAGATTTTGGCTCCCTTAGGGAACTGATGGGCAGGATCCTTTAGGAGGCTGATCTGAAGGGGAAAGGTGTCCAGGAGAGCTGGCTTTATTTTAAAGAAACCCTGTTAAAGGTACAGGAAGATACTATTCCAATGTGCAGAAAGAACAGCAAATGTGGAAGGCGCCCAGTGTGATTTAGCAGAGAACTCTGCGATGAGGTGAAACATAGAAGGGAAGCTTACAAGATGTGGAAGCTTGGACAGATGACAAGGGAGGCGTATAAAGATATTGCTCAGGCCTGCAGGGATAAAATCAGAAAGGCCAAAAGCCAATTGGCGTTGCAGCTGGCAAGGGATGTGAAGGATAACAGAAGGGGTTCTACAAGTATGTCAGTAACAAGAAGAGGATCAGGGATGGTGTGGATCCCTTACTGAACGAGGCAGGTATCCTCGTGGTGGATGATGCAGAAAGGCTGAAGTACTCAATGCTTTTTTTACTTCAGTCTTCACAGGAAGGGCCAGCTCCCAAGCTACTACGCTGGGTAATGCAGAATGGAGAAAAGAAGAGCGGCCCTCAGTTATGAAAGGTCAGGTTAGGTACTACTTAAAAAAGTTGGATATGCACAAGTCTATGGGGCCGGATGAACTGCATCCGAGGGTGCTGAGGGAGTTGTCTGAAGTGATTGCAGAGCCGCTGGCCATTATCTTTGAAAACTCGTGGCAAACAAGGGAAGTCCCGGAGGATTGGAAAAAGGCAAATATAGTACCTATCTTCAAGAAAGGGAAAAAGGAGGATTCGGGGAACTACAGACCAGTCAGCCTGATCTCAATCCTTGGAAAAATCATGGAGTAGGTCCTCAAAGAATCCATCCTGAAACACTTGGAGGAAAATAGAGTGATCAGGAACAGTCAACATGGATTCACCAAGGGTAAATCGTGCCTGACCAACCTGATTGCCTTCTATGATGAGATGACTGGATTTGTGGATGCAGGAAAGGCCGTTGATATGGTATACCTCGACTTTAGCAAGGCTTTTAATATGGTTTCCCACAGCATTCTCATCGGCAAGTTAAGGAAGTATGGGTTGGACGAGTGGACCGTAAGGTGGATAGAAAACTGGCTAGATCAATGGGCTCAGCGGGTAGGAATCAATGGCTCGATGTCTAGTTGGCAGCCAGTAACGAGTGGAGTGCCCCAGGGGTCGATCCTGGGGCCGGTTCTGTTCAACATCTTCATTAATGATTTCGATGATGGGATAGATTGCGTGCTTAGTAAGTTCGTGGATGACACCAAGCTGGGGGGAATAGTAGACACGCTGGTGGGCAGGGACATGATCCAGGGAGACTTAGAAAAATTGGAAAACTGGGCCAAAAGAAACCTCATGAGGTTCAACAAAGACAAGTGCAAAGTCCTGCACTTAGGACGGGAAAATCCCATGCACGGCTACAGGCTGGGGACCGATCAGCTAAGTAGCAGCGCTGTAGATAAGGACCTGGGAGTTATGGTGGACGGGAAGCTGGATATGAGCCAACAGTGTGCCCTTGTTGCCAAAAAGACCAATAACATATTGGGCTGCATGAGTAGGAGTGTTGCCAGCAGATCGAGGGATGTGATAATTCCCCTCTATTCAGCACTGGTGAGGCCGCATTTGGAATACTGTGTCCAGTTTTGGGCTTCCCACTACAGAAAGGATGTAGACAAATTAGAAAGAGTCCAGCGGAGGGCAATGAAAATGATTAGGGGGCTGGGGCACATGACTTACGAGGAGAGACTGAAGGAACTAGGCTTATTTAGTCTGCAGAAGAGAAGACTGAGGGGGGAGTTGATAGCAACCTTCAACTACTTGAAGGGGTGCTCCAAAGAGGAGGGAGCTAGGCTGTTCTCGATTGTAACAGAGGACAGAACAAGGAGCAATGGTTTCAAATTACAGCTGGGGAGGTCAAGGTTGGATATTCGGAAAAACTTTCTCACTAGGAGGGTGGTGTAGCATTGGAATGGGTTGCCTAGGGAGGTGGTGGAATCTCCATCTTTAGAGATATTTAAGGTCTGGTTAGACAAAACCCTGGCTGGGATGATTTAATGGGAGTGGTCCTTCTTTTAGCAGGGGGTTGGACTAGATGACCTCATGAGGTCCCTTCTAGCCCTATGATTCTATGATCAGTCTCTTTGACCCAGAAATCACAGGCATCACAACGCCTGTCTCCTGAGAAAAGAGGAGGAACAGACAACGTCTAAGTGTTAAAACTTTGTGAAAAAGATTTTTGGTCCAATCTTAAAAGAGTTCTTTGATATGCTATGATGCAGCCTATTTTGAGGATTATTTCATTGTAGCATCCACAAAATACTCTCCTATAAAAAGCAAGGTGGCAAAATATGCAGATGATATAAAACTATTCAAGATAGTTATGTACAAAGCAGACTGCGAAAAGTTACAAGGGGATGTCACAAAACTGAGTGACTGGGCAACAAAATGGCAGATGAAAGTCAATGTTGATAAATGCAAAGTAATACACATTGGAGAACATAATCCCAACCATATGTATAAAATGATGGGGTCTAAATTAACTGTCACCACTCAAGAGATCTTGGAGTCATGGTGGATAGTTCTCTGAAAACATCGGCTCAATGTGCAGTGACAGTCAGAAAAGTTAATAGAATCTTGGGAATCAATAGGAAAGGGAAAGATAATGAGACAAAATATATCTTATTACTTATTTACCAATCCATGGTAGGCCCACCTCTTGAATACTGCATGCAGATCTGGTCACCCCATCTCAAAAAAGATATATTAGAATTGGAAAAGATACAGAAAAGGGCAACTAAAATGATTAGAGGTATAGAAAAGCTTCCATATTAGAAGAGATTAGTAAAACTGGGAATTCCTGCTTAGAAAAGAACTATCGGTCATCCAATGAAATGAAATAGGCAGCAGTTTTAAAATGAATAAAAGGAAGTATTTCTTCACACAACACACAGTCCACCTGTAGAACTCCTTGCCAGAGGATGTTCTGAAGGCCAAGACTATGATGGGGTTCAAAAAAGAACTAAATAAGTTCATGGAAGAGAGGTCCATCAATAGCTATTAGCCAGGATGAGCAGAGATTGTTCTTTGCCAGAAGCTGGGAATGGGCAATGGGATGGATCACTTGATGATGACCTGCTCTGTTCATTTCCTCTGAAGCAACTGGAATTGGCCACTGTCAAAAGACAGAATGCTGGGCTAGATGAACCACTGGTCTGACCCAATATGACCATTCTTATGTAACTGAAGCACAGGGATGGATAACTACTGATGATTAACATTTAATAGATAGTGAGATATAGATTCTGCTACATTTAGCAGAAACTGGTGGGATAAAGAATTACAAGAGATCAGAGCTACAGAGGAAATGTATGTATTTTTTTTCTCTCTCATATAAAGAGACTACTATTGCAAGGAAACAAGGAGGTAATACCAAATGGACTAATTATTTTAAAATGGTAAATGGGATGACCTGGGTCATAATAGGCCTGACATCAATCCCAGGCAAGATAATGTAGAAGCTGATTTGGAACTCAATTAATAAACAAGTTAAAGGAGGACAATGTATTAATGCAAATATCAAGATGGATTTAAAACAGATCCTGTCAAACTAATTTGATATCTTTTCTGATGAGATTACAAGTTTGGCTGATAAAGGTAATAGTGCTAGTGTAACAGACTTCTGTACGGCGTTTAACTTGGTACTATATGACATTTTGATTAAAGAAGCAGAACTATATAAATTAACGTGGCACACATGAAATGGATTAAAATTAGCTAACTTATAGGTCTCAAAATGTAACTGTAAATGGGGAATCGTCATTGCGTGGGGTGTGCTTCTCTGGAGTCCGGCAGGTATTGGCTCTTGGTCTTACATTTTGTATCAATTACTTAGAAGAAAACATAAAACCACCATGGATAAAGTTTGCAGATGATACAAAATTTGGGAGAGCAGTAAAGAAAGAAGGAGAGAGGTCACTGATTCAGAGAGATCTGGATCATTTGGTAAACTAGGCACAAACAAACAATAGGCATCTGAAAATGGCTAAATGTAAATGTATACATCTTAGAAAAAAGAAAGTAGGCCATGCTTATAAGATGCCCCCATCCTGAGAAGGGGAGACTCTGAAAAAGATTTGGGTGTTATGGTACATAGGCAGCTGAACATGAGATCCCAGTACGATGCAGTGGGCCAAAAGAGTTAATGAAATCTTGGGATGCATAAACAAGGGAAGCTTGTGTAGGAGTAGAGAGTATATTTAGCATTAGTATGCTGGAATAGTGTCCTGTTCTGGGTCCACAGTTCAAGAAAGATGTTCATAAATTGGAGAGGGCTGAGAAACAACCGTGAGAATGATTAAAGGATTAGAAAAACTGCCTTATATTGATAGAGTCAAGGAACTCGATATGTGTAGTTTATCAAAGAGCAGGTTAAGGGGTGACTTGATTACAATCTATATTAAGAACCTACATGGGGAAAAATTATTTAATAATGGGTTCTTCAATCTAGCAGAGGAAGGTGTAGCATGGCTGGAATTTGAATCTAGACCAATTCAGACTGAAAATAAGGCATAATGTTTTAACGATGAGAGTAATTAACCATTGGAACAATTTACCATGGGTAATGGTGGGTTCTCCATCACTGGCAATTTTTTCATCTAGATTGGATGTTGTTCTCAAAGATCTGCTATATGAATTATTTTGGGTAACTTCAATGGGTTGTTTTATACAGGAGGTCAGACTAGATGATCTTAATGGTTCCTTCTATCCTTGGCTCTATGAATAACTCCAGTTGTTACAGATATTATATCATACAGTTCCTGTAGGATATAGAGGGCAAAGAGGGGAAGACCCCAGAAGATTGAAACACACAAATACAATTACCTCAAAATCTTCCTTGGTTTATCTTCTCTTGTGAATTTAATGACTGCCATTGCCTTGGAGCACAAACTGCATAGAGAAAGTCAGATGAGTTTAGGATATATTGTGCTGTGGACCAGTCTCCAAGGAGCCATACTTTTCATTTAAGTCTACAACTGCCTATATGCCTGAAATTGCATGCCTGAGATGTCTGGTATTTACCATGACCTTGCATGCAACTGGGTTAGGGATTCATTAGGTTCAAAGCCTAAAGTGAAAACTAAACAGCAACTAAATAATAAAGAACTAAAACAAGAATCTGTTTAGCAGATTTCCAGATTGGTCCGAATCAGCAGTAGTCCTTGTTAGGTGTGTAAGAGACAAAAGAACTAACCCAAGTTCACTAAATCAAGTGCTGTTTTTGGCAATGTCACACAGAAATCAGAGAATTCTAAAATCTAGGTCTTCTGAAAATTCAGACTTGAATTTTCAGGAAATGGAGGCTGGCTAGTATCCATCAGAAAATGTATGTGCATCTATATTTGCACAGACAATTTCCAGCTTTGGCTACCTGAAAAAGGACTTGCACCAGAATAAGGTAATTGTGCAACTAACTTCCTCATTTGCACCCACAAATGTATTTTTTGCAGGAAGAGGTGCATGCACACAAAAAGTTACCTTGACCGAAAATCTGGCTCTTGCAGTCAATATATAAACTTGAAGACAATTAAGTGATAAACAAAGGGAAAAGTCAAGACAAGAAACCATACCTGACTTGAACTTCTGTTATCTTGCTGCATGTGGAGAGGGTGTTAATTAGATCCAGAACTCCATCCTGAGATATTTCGTTATGGCTGAGGCTAAAACAAGAGAACATGATGATTCAGCACTAGAAATGTCAGCTGCTTTTACATTTTGAGGCAAGTTGGTGCTGTCAGCTTAAGGTTTTGTCTATGCAGCAACTAGACACCCGTGGCTGCTCCATACCAGCCATGTTGAGCTCTGGGACTCTCCTACCTCATAAGGTCCTAGAGCCCTGGCTCCAGCCCAGAAGATTATTGAAAAATGAAGGAGCCACACAGCCCAAGTCAGCTGGCATGAGGCAGTTGTGGGTTTTTCTTTGCTGCGTGGACACTCCTGAAGAGTCTTTTGCTGATATTTCAGAAGAATGAATACTTGCAAAGAGACACTCAGAGTTGTCACATCTGTGGAGACTAAGGGCTCTATTTCCCCTTTACTGCCTGGGTGTACCATTGTCACAAACAAATTGTGGCCAAGACCCTCCTTCACTCCACTGGCAATCTACATTTAAAAGTGACTGAAAACCTCACGCCTTTCTCACGCATTCCTCCCCTACATCTCAAGCCATGTTGGCAGATGGGAATTCCTGCTGGAAAGCATCACTAAAACAGCAGCTCTCTCACTGCAGAAAGCTACTGAACAAATCTGTGGAGACCAGAGTTTTCTATTTTAAATACGGAACAGGTACAGCTTGAGCGCCAGCTAGAGACTCCAGCTGGTAAGAGCAGAAGCAGATGGAGCTAATGCTGGGATCTCTGGACCTTCAGAGAACTTCCTACTGGTTTGTGGACTTTCTCTGCCCTATGCTGATTGGCTTTTTGTGTCAATCCTTCCCTCCCCTTTTCTCCATGTCTCCTCCCATCACTTTCACTCCACACTTGCCCCTTGTATCTTCTTTTCCCCTGCCATGTTCCCTCACACTCCGTTTGATTCCCTTCTTTCCATTTAATGTACCCCCCTTCAGTGTAACCCCCCACCAGACACAGCGGACTAACATTTGCTGTAGTCCCATTGCGGGTATGTACTGCCCTTTCCCTTTCCCTGGGTCTGTCTTCTCTATTTAGATTTCTCGGGGCAGAGACCATCTCCTGCTCTGGATCTGCACACTGGCTAGCTGGCACAAAGGGGCCCCATATTCAGCTGTCCCTTAGGCACAAACATAATACTAAAAAGCTTCCCAGTACTGCCCACCGAGGGCTTGCTCTAACTCCCATTAAAACCAGTGGAAAGACTTGGATTAATTTCCCTGGGTTTAGATCAGACCGTCCGTATCTCACTCCTGACCCAGAGTGATCACCATGAAGCTCTGGCCTCTCCAAAGAGACCGGACAACAAAGGTGGCAACTGGTGTGGCTGTGTTTTTGGAGGTGAACACCTCTTCATTAACAGCCTCTGATATTCTGCCACTTTCAGTGGCATACTCTACCACAGGCCCCAGTGCACAGAGTCTCCAGACCCATAAAGTGCTTTCTTACTTCAGTAAGCGGGAAATATGCATTTGGAGCAAGTGATCCAAGATGTGTCTCAGCCCCTCGTTGCCGAGCTGATTCCCAGAGAGGCTGAAAGGGAAGAGAAGAAGGTAAAAAAACCCCCACCTAACTCACAGGTGCACTTCAAGCAAGAGCGCTCCCTTGCCAGGGTTCTCAGGTATGGCCAAATGCCACAGACTAAAGCACCGCCAAGAGCACATGGTGGAAAGGAGAAAGCGGGTGTTCCACCAAATTGATTACTTGGATTAGTTACTAGGAAGTTCCTGTCCTGTCACCCCTGCCTCTGACTAATGGAGCAGAACAACCAGACTGCTTCTTGACATATTACACAGCACAGACCACCATAAGTGAGTGGTTTGTTCAGGGCATTGATCTAAAAGCTCACGTGGTGGAAAGCATTTCTTACAATGCATAAAACAGGATGTTGGTTTATAACCAATAATAATACATTGTTCTATAGCCCTTTCTATCAGTAGATCACCAGGCACTTCAAGATCTTTAACTCATTTCACCACACAACACCCCTGTGAGGCAGGGCAGTGCTGTTAGCCCCATTGTACAGATGGGGAACTGAGGCCCCGAGAGGCCCAAGGTCACACAGGGAACCTGTGGAGGAGCAGGGAATTGAACCCAGGTGTGTCATGAACTGGGGATTACAAACCCAGCTTTGCAGAGTTCCTTATGGTCATCACGCCCCAGCCCTCCACGCAATGGCTTACAAATATCAGCTAGAACTAGGGCTCCTTGAAACCCAGCTCAGATAGGAGACTGCACCCTGGTCTCTGATTGGTGCAACATTGGAGATCCTGATTGGCCTGCTTCTTCTATTTAAGGCAGAAGAAGGAACAGGAAGTTGTCCCTAAGACAGGGTTCCATCCTGCCTGTGCCATTCCCGTTGGGCCACATATTGAGGATTTCCATCTTCTGGCTGACAACCCCAGCACGTTCCACCAGCAATGAATCATGCACATATTCATACACTTCCACAAGCAACAGACTCCAGCAGCCGCTTTGGAGATCAAAGCGCACAATGTTTTTTAAGGACACAGCATCCCGTGCTTGCTGCTGACAGCTTGTTACACATACCCACATCCTGCAACGCAAAGGACAGACCTAGAATCCAAATGGCGGGTTCACACACACACACGTGGAGTTAGGCTGTGACCTTCCGTGACTCTGTTACGTAACAGACTCTTACAGGGGGTCACTACTTCTCTAATGGATCAACTCCCCACAGAAGCCGTCATGTGTTCCTTTTCTGTCCCTCTTTGTCTAGGCCAGTGTTCCTCAACCTTTAGTGGACTGGGGAACACCTACGGGTATTAATTACTTGAGGAAAACATTCTCGAAAAGCTGGTAACAGTGGCAGGAGATTTAATATGTCCCAGTTGTAGCAAAACTTTCAGGTGTGCGTCAATGTCCACTGCCACGTGCCTGGAAGCTTTGCTGCAGCTGAGGCATTAAATTGCTCCTTCCCTATCTCCACTCAGCCCCCCCCTCACAGGGAGGGGTTGGGGTGGGTCACGGAACACCTGCCCTATGTCTGAGGGGCATCGGTGTTCCAAGGAACCCTGGCTGAGAAACACTGGTCTAGACTATACACTGGTAGATGCTGGATATGCAGCCCTATGGGGCTCAGGAGTGCATGGAGACACCCATCTGTATATGCCCTGCTTCCTCTACCGGCTCCGTTCACCTTCCTTCCCAGGCCACAGTGAAAATTCAAAACTCACTTACTCCACTTCTGCGAGACGTTCACATTGCCCAAGGATTTTGCAGAGTTCCTCAACCTCATTCTGACCAATGCCGCAGCCAGTCAGCCTGTTTGAAGACAGATGAGTGAGAAACAGCATTTAAAATAGGTCCCCGAAAAATGGCCTCGCACTGACTTAGCCTCCACACTGAAAGCTCCAAATTCCCAGTCCCTTGCTTGTACAGCAGTCGAGGGACAATGCCAGCATTAACGGCCAAAGTGATTATGCCCTGCCATCGATCGTAAGGATCTTTGCAAATATGAATTAAGCCTCGACAACTCTGTGAGGTAGGTAATGATTATTCCCATCTTTCAGCAGGGAAACAGCTACAGAGAGGTAAGATCCACACTTTCAAAGGTGGTCCCTGGTTTTGGTGCTCATTCTGCAACTTCTTGCACCTGACTTTCAGAGGTATTAAGTACTCACAGCTCCAGTTAATTTCAACATGAGTTATGGGCATTTTTGAACCTCACACACAAGGGCTTTTCAAGCAGAGAAGCCAAAATTAGAGGCCATCGAATAATTGGCTACTAGTGACTTGGCTAAGGTCATATAAATCACTTGCAGAGATGCAGATAAAACCCAGGAGTCCTGACTACTAGCCTATTGGCTCCAGCTTTGGGTCTTCCCAAAATACACCCACCTTGTCATGAGACTGAATCCTGGACTCTTGATGGACACAGACACATGGTACTGTCCACATGAAGAGTGAGACTCATTCTTATTCCCAATGTTAAAAATCCCAATAAGGGTTACATGGTGTAAATTTTATCCACTCCGTTCTTTTGTCTAATGTGGATTCAACATTATTTCAAATAATTTAAATGCATGTAAAAGGAGGAAACTTAGAAATAAATATGCATGGTCCTACCTGCAGGATGTTTCTTGGCTTTCTATCCTCCTCGCTAAATGCAGAAAAGCATTTTCACTTGACCTATAGCAAACGCAAGCAAATAATAGGGATTGCATCCACAGCCACACTCCGCTGAAAGGATAAGGCTCTCAATTCCATTGGCTGGAATTCAATGATGGGTGATTTTCCAGGGAGAGGAAAGGTCTCAGGTCCTTACCTGACATCTACCTCTCTGATTCGCTCACAAAGATTGATGGAGTTAGCCAGCAAGAGAGTGCAATTTGGTGAGAACTTGTTATTCCTAATACTGGAGGAAAAAAATAAATGTCTTCATCGTTAAGGAAGGTTGGTTCCACACACATAGGGCTTGACATTCACATCCACAAATTGAGACACAGAGACAGGAGGGCCTGATTTCCAAAACTACAGGCATGCAACTGTGCTTACATTGGAACAACTATATTTTCCACTGCATCAGCTCCAGTTTTATGCTGATGTAACTTCACTAATGTAAAACTAGAGTAACAAAATGGTGAATCAGGCTGCCTGTTTGATCTTTTTTATTGCACCTGCAGATCCATTTTCACATGTGGAGCTCAGGTACCTGCACGTGCAAGTGATCTGTTAGCTAGATAAGTGGCCATTAATGCATACACAACTGCAGTAGGTCTGTACACAAATGAATTGCAGATATGCCCACTTATACTTTTGGAAAGCGACTTCTGAGTGACTTCTCCAATGCTACATGGCAAGTCAAGTGTCCTAGTTTGGGTTAGAATTCAGGAGTTCCTAGCCCTTGCTTAGTCCTCACTCACATATTTAATGGCAGGCTAACCTTAAAAGGTTCAAACTTGGCATTCTTTTTGGATGAGCACTCAGGAACCTGATCCAAAGCCAATGGAAAGACTCCCAATGGCATCAGTGAGCTTTGGATCAAGCCCTAAAGATTATCAAATAAGCCAAAACTCCTGAGGCCTGATCTACATGACATAGTTTTGTTGATACAGTTTTACCAGCTGGGAGCATGAAAAATATATCCAGAGCACACCCCTAAAACCAACATAGCTATACCAAAAAAAAACCGCCGTGTAGACACAAGTCTGCCGACAGAAGAGTGCTTATGTCACCTTAGCTAATATCATTCAAAGAGGAGGTGTAGTTAGGCAGGTGGAAGAACTTCTTCAGCCAGCTTTCAATGTCTGAGGGAAGGTCTATATTGCCCACCATTTTCGGCAGCAGTCAAAGGGAGATGATAGCCTAAAATAACTTGTGTATCTCCCTCTGACCTCCCTATGCCTAGAACATCCACCATGGTGAGTTGAAGGAAGGGCCCTCCCTTCGAGTTAGCGCTATGCTACCTACCAGGTGGTCTTCAGGGATTGACTTCCCAATCAACCGAGTGGGTCTTCACAGACCTGAGCTGTCGATTGGGAAGGTTGATCTAATAGTAACAATTTTAAGTTGACCTGATAGTAGCAATTCTGATAGTAGCAATCAGTAAAGACTAGCCCTAAACTAAGGGGCTCTGTGAGTACAGCTTTACCAGCCAAGGCTTAGTGTAGACATAGCCTGAGTCTGCAATAATTGGGCAGGAGATCATGAAAAAAGAAATGTGGAACCTCCAGCATTTTTCTTTCCTGATGGAAATCATTTGAGGATAGTCTTTTTTGTAGCATTTCAGGATTTGGGGATCTGGTTGCAGCCAGAAATGGGAGAATCGTCTCAGTACCTTAAAAGAGTTTGAGTTTGTGTTTGATCCTGGAAATAGGAATTGTGGTGAGCATATTTCTGAGTATTTCTGAACTTGGCTTGCTTCTCCCTATGTTAGGCCTTGTACACACGATCAGATTATCGCGCATTAAAGCTCATTACCGCGCGATAGCAACAACGGCGTACACACGTGCAACAGGGCTCTTGCGCGTTAAGTGCCTTGTTGTCGCGCAATCCAACAACCACTCCGACGAGAGTGGTAACAGCTGTTGCGGATCATATATTGCGCGTTTGAGCTCGTGTGTACGCTTACCGCGCATTGACTGGAGTCCGGAACTGTCCCAGCATTCCCAAGTCGTCCTCTCTGGTCTTCCCCCCCACCCGCTCTGTGGCCGTGACGAAACTGTCCCCGCCCTGCCCCGAACTTATTCCCGGGATTTTCAAATTTCAAGTCTGTTTCACTTCCTGCTCTCTTCCTCGTGGAGTGTGTTTGTGCTCCGATCATCAGTAGCAATGGCGGCCCGCCGTGGAAGACGCGCACCCCTTTGGAGCACGGCAGAGGTACTGGACCTGATCAGCATCTGGGGAGAGTCCGCCGTGCAGGCGCAGCTACGCGGCAGCAGGAGGAATTATGACACATTTGGCATAATTTCTCGGGCCATGTCAGAGAGAGGGCATGATAGAGACACAGTGCAGTGTAGATCAAAGGTGAAGGAGCTCAGAATTACCTATCACCGAGCGAAGGAAGGAAACCGCCGTTCCGGATCAGCGCCTGCAACATGCAGGTACTATAAGGAAATAGAAGCCATCCTCAGCGGGGACCCCACAACCACTGCCAAAAGTCCCGTGGACACTTCAGCCCCTCCTCGTCCGGTGATTGCCAGAGCCGAGCAGGATGAGGACGTTGTTGAGGAGGAGGAGGAGGAGGAGATGGAGGATGACACGGAGGAAAGCGCAACCGCGTGTAGCCAGGAGCTCTTCAGCAGCCCCGCTGAGACGTCCACCCAAGGCTTGAACTGCAGCTTGTTCTCTGAGGCGGCAGAGGGGGGTTCAGGTAAGTTTCTCCTTCATTCAGCTCTGCTCCTGCTAAAATATCATTGTCTGGGGTGGGGGTGCTTGCGGGTCCCCGCTGTGCACGCTATTTACTCTGCATTCATTAGGGGGGCATCAATACAAGCAGTGATTGTAAAATAATCATCTGCATTTAGGTCAGAAAAGGTTTCCTCGATGTACCTCCAGAGCCTAATACTCAGGTTAGATGGGAGAGCGTTTGTGTCTGCGCTCCCAAAGACGGACACTCTGCCTCTCCAGCTGCAAAGCACAGCCCTGGGAACCATGGCAGCACACAGTGCAGCAGCATACGGTCCCGGCCTGCTACCGGCGGCATGTAGGAGATGTATTCTAGATGGAAGGGGCACTCTGAGGAGAGGGATATTGGGTTCCATCTGTGTGCCCTCTTCCGATTCTTAGCCCCCGGTAAGCCGTCTATTAGAATGTACCTTGTCTGCTTCAGCGCAGCGTAGTGTGTTGACCGCCCTGTACCTTCCAGTGGAATGTGCTACTGGAAGGTTACATTGGCTATCTATGCTATGTGTTAACAATGTCTATATTGTTATTTTTGTATTAGAATTGAGCTTCACAAGGCCGGTGTCTACCCCAGCTGACCGAATGAGAAACATTAGGCGGCGTTCTCGAAGAAACAGGGAGGATATGTTTAATGACCTGCTGAAAGCAACACAAGAATCCGCAAGGGAGAATAGAGCCTGGAGAGAGGAATCCCAGCAGAGGAGGCAGAAACACAGGGACGAACTGATAAGCGTCATGAAGGAGCAAACAGAACTGCTAAAGAACATGATAGCTTTGCAGTCCCAGGCGATAAATGTCCGGGCTCCACTCCAGACAGTTCAGCCGTGTATGCCTCCCACACACCGCAGTCCCTCAAAGCATTTCTTTGAAGGCCACCCTCCACCCCGGTACAGGACAACATCCAGCCCCCCCCCCCAAGCTACTTTT
>ML685783.1:420010-431848 GCA_007922175.1 Pelusios castaneus
CCCCCCCCCCCCCCAAGCTACTTTTACGAGACCCGGAGCTACACCAACCTGTAACCCCACCCCCATCTTTCAGGTTTCAATAAAAACAGTAACAAATACTTTGAAGAATGCATTTATTTATACACATTATTGAAATGATCCTAAGGTGCACCTCATGCGTCATGGAACTTAACTAGGGAAGGGCATCATTGAAATGCTCCCTGAGTGCCTCCCTTATGCGAGCAGCTTCTCCTTGTGCCACCCTAATACTCCTAGTGGCTGGCTGCTCGAATGCTTCCTCGAGGCGCTGTGCCTCCGTAGCCCACGTAGGGGAAAACTTTTCTCCCCTACTTTCACAAATGTTATGGAGGACACAACATGACGCAATCACGGCAGGGATCTGGTCCTCCGCCAAGTCCAGCCTCCCATACAAACAGCGCCAGCGCCCTTTTAAACGGCCGAAGGCACACTCCACAGTCATTCTGCAGCGGCTCAATCGGTAATTGAACCGCTCCTTGCTGCGATCAAGGTTCCCGGTGTAGGGTTTCATGAGCCATGGCATCAGTGGGTATGCTGGGTCTCCGAGGATGACTATGGGCATCTCCACCTCCCCCACTGTTATTTTTTGATCAGGGAAAAAGGTGCCCCCTTGCAGCTTCCGGTACAGACCAGTGTTCCTGAAAATGCGGGCATCATGCACCTTTCCCGACCACCCAGCATTGATGTCCGTGAAACGACCCTTGTGATCCACGAGTGCTTGCAGCACCATGGAGAAGTAGCCCTTCCTGTTTATGTACTCCGTCGCGAGATGGTCTGGAGCCAAAATAGGGATGTGTGTGCCGTCTATGGCTCCCCCGCAGTTAGGGAATCCCATGGCAGCAAAGCCGTCCACAATCTCTCGAACATTGCCCAATGTCACTGTCCTCCGTAGCAGGATGCGATTGATGGCTTCGCACACTTGTGAGAGGGCTAATCCGACGGTGGTCCTCCCGACTCCAAACTGGTTTGCAACGGACCGATAGCAGTCGGGAGTCGCCATCTTCCATACAGCAATCGCAACACGCTTCTCCACGGTTAGGGCTGACCTCATGTTGGTGTCTTTCCGTCGCAGGGCAGGGGCCAACTCTGAGCACAGTTCCAGAAAGGTTGCTTTCCGCATTCGAAAGTTCTGTACCCACTGCTCGTCATCCCACAGCTGCATAACAATGCGATCCCACCACTCGGTGCTCGTCTCTCGCGACCAGAAACGGCGTTGCACCGTGTGCAGATGATCGGTGAAGGAGCTGAGCAACGCGGTGCTGTTGCTCTGCATGGCATCGATCAGCCCCTGCTCCTCGGTGTCCTCATCTGACTCGGAGCTCATTGCGTACTGAGCAACAAGCCGAGATGTATTCAGAATGTTGAAGGCGACAATGGAGATCATAGCAGGATCCATGCTGTCGCTGTAGCGATTGATTGCAAGTGGTGCGTTGCGTCACTGCAATGTTGAAAATAGGCGCGAGTTGCTATTGGCAACGAGGAAGACGCTAGGGGAACACAAAGCACCATGGGAAACTGAGAGTTTACCCATGGCGCTTTGCGTTCCTTTCCTTCATCCCATCATTCATAGCGCCGATTCAGGGAAAATGGAACGATGGGATAGGTGCCCAGAAGTCATTGCGCTCAACCGCGATAATGCATGTAATTTTATTGCGTTGCAGGGAGCAACGTGTGTACGCGTTGTCCTGCAATAAAGGTCACGTGAGTTTTGTAGCGCGATTGCCTTGTTGCGCTTTAATCTGATCGTGTGTACATAGCCTTAATTTGGAATCATGCAATGATTTATTAACAATGCTAGGCCAGATTGCAACATTACAGCTTTCAAAATGAATGTTTCATGACATCCATCAAAACAACGGTGCTAAATTCTACCTTAGTAGCTTCAGATTGTGCAAACATGGCAGGGACATTAGCAGCCTTTCAATGCTTTGATTGCTCAGTGCATTTCTAGATAACCTGCAAAGCAAGGGAGAAAACACGTGGTAAGATTAGAAATGATTTGCAAGTTTCACAGTGAGTGGATATTAAAACTATATTACTGTTGGAAAAAAAAATGTATTCTCTGTTCAGAAATCCTTGCCTTCAAGGGTTTTAAGATTACCCCTTCCAATCAAAAATCCCAGCTAAGGAAACTGTTTAGAAATGAAAACAGCTGGACAAATTAGAAGAGACCAAGAGCTGGATCATGAGCTTTACAAACATCTTTATGGGTTTGATGCAGAGATTACTGGGAAAGGGTCCCTGGCCTGTGCTACACAGGAGGCCAACCTACCTAAAAAATAGGTCTGAACAGTCCTAAATGTTATCCACTATGGATCTAGGATGGGTAGAACAGTGCTGTATGGGTCCTGGGGAATTTATGCACCGATTATAGAGTTACATGAAGCCAAATTCTGTTCTCAGATGTACTGCAGTGAAACCAGAGTAACTCCAATGAAGTCCGACGCAGGCTATTGGAGGGCAGATACTTATATATGAATAAATGGATGCCAGCCAGGTGAGGACCGAAGACTGCACTGAGGTTATGTGTGTGAGGGCAGGGGCGGGGAAGTACCACCAGCGAAGCAGACATATAACTCTTTTCTGCCTTAGGAGGGGATTACATTTTGAACACAGAAATGGCGGGGGGGCGGGGGGGGAGTCCTGAGATGTGCATTTACATGGAGACAGAGGCCCCCGCAACTGGCACTGAGGCTGAAAGAGCAGTTGTGGTGGAAATAGGTTGCTCCACAGTCCTGGTCTGTGATCCTGAGAGGTTGGGAGAACAGATTTCACCTCCTCCATCCCAGGCACTCCCTCGGCAGCCTCCTTCCTCAGGGTCAGAACGTCAGCTGCAATGACTGGGAACAGCCCCAACGCAGCAAACGGAGTGACGCTGGATCACACCAGTGCGCGATCTGGCCCACTGGTTTTATAAAGGCAGGTTTCACTTTATGTGTGAACAAGACAGCCTAGCATATAGATCGACTGACACAATGCCCCACACTTACTCAAGTTCGGCCAATCCAGTGCATTTGCCAAGGATCTGGCACAGCCCGTCCATGTCCTGGGGATCCAGAGTGCAGTCCCTAAGACTGAAGCAAACACATAGTCAGGCGGATTTATCTTCTACAGCAGGGGTGACAAGGGAAACTCCAACTAGACCTTAAGGCCTCACATCGCAGGCCAAGCCTCAGCTCTCTTCCCTACCACCTTGCTCACTCTACATGAAAACACACTCAGAGTGACTGTTTTGCTGTTCTAAACCTTGAGGGCCGGATCCCCAGGTGGTGTAAATTCAGGCTGTTCAGTTGACTTCGGTGCAGGCCGTTCAATTGACTTCAGTGGACCTCTGCTAAGCTACACCCACTGAGGATCTGGCCTCATAGAATCTGATCACTTTGTGAAGCAACTTCACGGAGCTGCATCCTTGGTAATAAAAATGTCTTTGGGACTCCGAACTTATTTTCCTAATGCCAAACGCCTTCTCGGTCCCCTCAGAAGAGGGTCAGGTGTATTGAGTGCTCTCTTTCTCTGCATGGCTGTTCCCACTCACTTTAACAAGAGCAACATTTACACAGGGATGGAACAATCTTGTTGTGAGAAGGCATCTGTTTTTCACTATGATGGACCTTTCCAAGGCCTTCCCCCTAGCTGGCCTGATTCCCTGCTGCCTTGCACTCAACAGTCATTCACACCTGTGTAAAGTGAGTGCAAAGCATGAGTGGAACTCTACTGTGAGTAGGGAATTCTGATTCTCACTTTGGCAACAGGTAGAACTCACTGCATGAAAGGCAGAGCAGTGAGGAATCAGGCGCAGTATCTCGCTCATGGGAAACAGCTCCCCCTAGCCAAGTCAAGACACTTCCTATACAGCACAATATATTTTCTTAGTAGATAAGTTAATTTGAAGGATGATTCTCTCTGTGTGTATATAGCATAATACCCTACGAGCCGCAGCCTCCACTGATATTTTCACCGACTTCAGTGAAGCTAAGACAACATACAACCGCTGAGGATGTATCTATATATATATATATACAAAAGTATTTCAGTCCCTATAGGGACTGGCACCCAGATCCCTTTTCATTCCAGTGGTGGAAGGGCAGGGAAAGTGGTGCCCCAAAAGCAAATCATTTGGAAAGGTCTCCCCAAAAATGCTAGATTTGGAACAGCTGTGGCCCCTCTAGATCTTCTGACATTTCTAAATGAAATAAAGGAAGCCAAAACAGAAAGTGCCATACCAAAAGCGATGGTCCTTCACTAAATGGTGTGGAGGAGCCATGAACCTTCCTGCAGATCCACTGGTACTGCCATTCCTGGGGACAGAAATGTTTTAAACCATGTCAATTTCACGGAGTTTAAAACGCTATGTTGCCTCTGGGTAGCTGACTCCCCATGCTGCAGTTCTGCGTCCCATGACAGACAGAGATTCCTCCAAGCCCTGGGGCATGAAATGCCTCACATGCCAGCCTCCTCTGACCCCTCCCCCAAAATGAAGCACACCTTGTCCACAGGAGAGAAGACTCATGCCTCACATCCCCAATTTGTGTGATACCTTACAGCCACCCAGCACCTGTAGCCTTGGACTACAACCCACCCCACTGATCCCTGCTGCCCCCCCTCAGCCATGCCACATGGCTGCTCCCTCCTTCCACTATTCCTGGCCAACTTTCAGAGACAAAAGGACCCCTGATTTTGATACCCTGTGGAACTCACACTTTTGCAAAGTGGCTATCTAGATGCTCTAGGGATGGTGCACTGGAAATGCTTAAATGGACACAGGAGGAGAGGATCTTTACCTGGCACGCTCCCAGAAGTTTAAATGGACCAACTGAGCATTTCCCAGACTGTAACCAAAAGAGAACACAATGAACACATGGGCAGGAGGGGAGGGCTCCTGTTTCATGGACTGAAAACCCAGATCATGTGTCTCAAGCTACATGGCTGATGGGAAAACAGAGCGAAAAGGGCCCTGAACGTACCTGATGTCTATTGATTTAATATGGTGCAGTGCAGATAAGCAGTGAGCTAAGCAAAACACAGCACTCAGGGAGATGTGATTGCCACTCAGCCTAGAGGAAGAGACGAGATAAAACCATTATTATCAAAGGATTAAAACCTCAGCTTCACTAACAGTAGTGATTTATACGGTACTGTAAGACACAAATGAAATGGGCCTTGCTCTAAAGAGTCTACAGTCTCCCTGCAGCTGGGAGTGTGCTTCCCAGCTTGCATAGACAGACACTTGTAAGCGCTACTCAAGCAGTGCATTAAAAACAGCAGTGTAGCCAGAAGAAGCACAAATTGGGCTAACTGCCGAGTACGAGCTCGCCATGATCCCCGGCACTAGCAATGTACCTGGATAGCTACCACAAGCCATCGCTTAGGCTACTCCTGCTATTTTTAGCAAACTAGTTTTTGCATGTGTTTGCCTACGCAAGCTGGAAAGCATGCACCCGGCTGCAGTGCAAACATACCCTGCGGCCTGAGGCTCTGCCGCTTTGGGCCACCTGTCCTCATTTCCATCTTTGCAAATGTAACTCAGTCCAAGCCAGTGCTACATAAATTAGGAGTCAAAGCTGCCCATCCCCTTGTGTGTGAGCAGAAGATTCCAGTTTGATTGCATTTTACACGCATTTTGCCCAGGTTTAAACAACTAACTAAGATGTAAATGTAGGGGGGCGAAATTAGGCCAAATCTTTTAAACATAATGAAGAGTGATCACTTACGTTAAGGAACTCACTGCCTTCAGCTCCGGAAGAAGTTCGACCAATTGTCTGATTCCTTGGTCTCCCAGGGAATTATTTGACAAACTAGGATTTAAAGGGTGATATTTATTTTTCAGTAAAGAGGACATAATACACACTGTCTGCTCCCTTAATGTCGACCCCCCAAAAAGCAGAACAATGGCACCCTCTGATGCAAATCAAAGCAGCAAGTAGCTCATCATTCTTCTCCTTGACTTTTTGGTCAAATAAGTTGACCTTAGGTGACCTATGTTGACCCTACTTTATAGCACAGACCAGGCCTCAGAACTAAAATCTGGGGGCACCAGACCAGCGACAGGATCCAGTGCATTCTAACTCTAACTTGAATCCAGTCACGAAGCTTGAGTTTCCTCTCACTTACAGGAGTAAGTCCACTAATGTCCACGGAGTTACACCAGTGTGTGAGAGGAGAATCATACTCAGAATTTCCTCCTCATCTACTCCCTGTTTGGTGGATTCTGGAATCAAGGTATAACTGAGTCCAGAGAACAGGGCTGGCAGGGAAACACATTTTTTTTTTTTTTTTTGGCAAAACATATTGGCTATGTCTACACTTGCAAAAATTAGTTCAAATTAGTTAGTTCGAACTAACTAATTCGAACAAATTATAGTTAGTTCGAATTAGCTTAATTCATAGAATCATAGAATAATAGGGTTGGAAGGGACCTCACGAGGTCATCTAGTCCAACCCCCTGCTAAAAAGCAGGACCTCTCCCCCTAAATCACCCCAGCCAGGGTTTTGTCTAACCGAGCCTTAAAAATCTCCAAAGATGGAGATTCTACCACCTCCCTAGATAGCCCATTCCAATGCTTCACCACCCTCCCAGTGAGAGAGTTTTTCCTAATATCCAACCTTGACCTCCCCAGCTGTAATTTGAAACCATTGCTCCTTGTTCTGTCCTCTGTTACCATCGAGAACAGCCTAGCTCCCTCCTCTTTGGAGCACCCCTTCAAGTAGTTGAAGGTTGCTATCAAATCTCCCCTCAGTCTTCTCTTCTGTAGACTAAATAAGCCTAGTTCCTTCAGTCACTCCTCATAAGTCATGTGCCCCAGTCCCCTAATCATTTTTGTTGCCCTCCGCTGGACTCTTTCTAATTTGTCCACATCCTTTCTGTAGTGGGGAGCCCAAAACTGGACACAGTATTCCAGATGCGGCCTGACCAGTGTAGAATAGAGGGGAATTATCACATCCCTCAATCTGCTGGCAACACTCCTACTGATGCAGCCTAATATGCCATTGGCCTTTTCTAGGAAAACTTAGTTCGAACTAAGCAAGTGCCATTCATGGCACTTGCTTAGTTTGAATTAGCAATCCCCATTCATTTCAATGGCCGGTTAGTTCGAACTAAGAAATTAGTTCAAATTAACATGACCACATTGGCTAATTCGAACTAGTTAATTCGAATTAACACTTTAGTTCGAATACCCTATTCGAACTTATTAGATGGAATTAAGGAAGCCCTTAATTCGAACTAACTAAAGCCTAGTGTAGCCATGACTTTAGTTAGTTCGAATTAAGTCTCCTTAATTCAAACTAACTTGCCAGTGTAGACATAGCCATTGAGGTTTCAAGATCGGTTTTCGTTATGATGCTGAAGGAAACGAGACCTTTCAAAATTTTAAAAAACCAAAGAGAGTGAGAGAGACATCCCAGAACAGCTTGGTGATTAAAGCTTTCACCTAGGATATAGAAAAACCATGTTTAGAACAGGGAGCTGAACATTCCAGGCAAATGTCCCTACCCAGCAGGCTACCGTAGATCTCACTTGTTCTCTTCCCCCTGCCACCAGTAAATAATTGTACCTTGGACCTGAATTTTCCTCAGAACAGACCCATTTCCACCAAACATTTCAGGGTTGACCAAATGACTTTTTGATGGAAAAAAAGGTTTTGCCAATTGTTCTGGGACCAGCTCTTCTGGAAAATAAACTCTCTGCTTGCCTCTTTCCTGTGTCAGGGCAGCGTTGGGAAGGTTACACTGCTGCAGCTAATTTTATACCAGTTCTGTGAGTACATAGAAGGCTTTAGTCTCCAAACTGTCCATACAAATATACAGTTCATTAAACAATAGCAAGGCAGCAAATCCCGTCTGCTCTTCTACCAGGAAAGCTGTTTAAACGTATTGCTGAATCTGGCATAGCAGGGTGGGCTGAAGCCTCCATTATAATGCACTGCTTCTGTTGCAGGCGCTGGCACACAGGCAGTGTAATTACAGGCCTCTCAGTGATACAGACAGCGATCTTTCTGGAAACACGCATTCCTGCAGATGCTCACTTAACTCAGATTGGAGGCCTGGTGAAAGCTGCATCAAGTGCTACCCTATATCATATAAAATACCCCATTTCCATGGCTAATGCTGGGGCACACAAGATTAAAATTCGCTTTGTGCATGCTCTTGACCAAGCAACTCGATGGCTTGAATGCTTACAAGAAGCAAACCCTAAAAGAAACCTGTGGTGGGGTTTAATGCAAGAATCACTGGGTGAAATCTCTAGCCTGTATTATACAGAAGGTCATGTTAAATCAGTGGTTAAAGTATAATTTGACGGGTCCCAGAACCCTCCTAATCTTCGGGCCCCCTCCCCATATTGTCTGGGCCCCCTTCATGCATGTGCAGGCCCCAGCCCAGGTAGGCAATTGCAAGTATTTCTCAGGACCACATGCATTGGTTATTGCTCCATAAAAATATTTATAATTTTATATGGCGTTTATGTCTATAGCAATTATTGTCACAAACTAGCAAACACTGCATAACACAATAAGTATTGTGATTAACAATGGTGGGGCATAGGACCTGCCAGCAGCCAGGGCAGGATGGAAAATCTGTTCCACTGGATTTTTCTATTTTTAGGGGCCCCGGAACTCTGGCCCCTCAAATTTGTGGGCCCCGGAACTGCGTTCCGGTGCGTTCCCCCTTACTTTAACCCCTGCGTTAAATTACCATAATGGTCCCTTCCGGCCTTAACATCAAGGAGTCCCTGAAATCCTAGAATCATCATTTTTCAAACAAGCTTCTGGCTGTGTCACGTCACCCCTTGGGGGCTAGTCCACAAAACCGAGGATAACCCCCCTTGCTAGCAAATGGAACAATTCTTTTCATTTACATGGCAGAGGTCTGTGCTCTGGTGCTGAAGATCTTAGGCAAGCCTTGTTGCTGAATATGTAAACACGGGCACACACACAGGCTGTTGTGAATATGCAAAAGAGAGGCGCATTTTGCACGCTTGCAAATGAATCTCTGGAACAATTTCTCCTAGACATGTGGTGGGTTCTTCCACACTTGAAGTATTTAAATTGAGAGCGAACCTAACAGATACACTCCGACTCAAATAGACGAGAATGGGCTTGATGAAGAAATCACTGGACAAAAGTACTTTTCTCTGTGTTATGCTGGCGTTTAGAGGTAGATCTCCTTTCTGGACTCAAAATTAGGAATCGCAGCTAAACAGGCCCTATGATTAAGGCCCAACATTTTAAAATATTTGTTATAAACAATATCCCAACAAATCACAAAAGGAACATTTAGCACTAAAAAATAAGATGACTCACTCTAGCTCCGATATGCTGCTACATTTCTTCAACACAGTGCACAGCTTGTCCAGATCTTGGCTGGGAAAATCACTGTCTGTCAGCCTACGAAAGAAAACAACCCCACCATGCTGAAAATCAGGAGATAAGCTTAAAAATCATGAGATTTTTAAAAAAGCATAATCTTCAGGTGCTTTTCTTTGTTTGAACCTTTCACTTTCACTCAGGTCACATTTTCCAGTTTTTCTCTGCAAACATGAGAATTAGAAACTTACTTTTTTTAATGTGGAAGTTCAGATTCTCATGCATCCAGGAGCTGGGGTTTTAAGGAACAGGAGCCTAATGATAAAATCATGAGGGTTGATTTTATGACTCTGACATACCCCAGAGGTTTAAACTGCATCTGACAGAAAGAGGGAGGTGTTCTACAAGAGAATTTCAAAATCAGATTTTGAAGTGAACTCTGCTTGGGAAAAATATTAAGGCAAAACTGCAAGAGCTACACTGCATTCCACCTCTGCCCTCTGAACACAGCCCAGCAGAGCAGCCCAGCACTGACCAATGGATATGGACTGGGACAGGCAACCAAGAAACTGAGGTGCTGTTCTGAGCTGTGCCCCCTTGACCAAATCACACTTCTGTTTTGTGCCTCGGTCTCTCAATCTGTAGAATGGGTTAATATGGCTCTGAATGTTATGGGTGGAAAGTGTTATATGGACACTGAATGTTGTCATTTGGTAGGAGATGAGGAATGGCTGTATTTCTATTACAATAGCACATGGAGGTCCAAGCTGAGATGGCCCCAAATCAACCCATTGTTCTCAGAGCATACACCTGGTGAGAGATATTCACTGTCCCAAAGTGCTTTATATTTAAACAGACAAGACAGACAAAGGATGGGCTAAATGAAGGATGATTTCAAAGATGGGAAACTGAGGCATAGAGAAATTAAATGACTTGTCCTAGATCCCACAGAGAATCTGTGGCAGAACAGGGATTTGAATCCAGCTATCATTTGTCTTATTTGAGAGCTATAAATAGATGCCTATCTTCCTCCTGACTGTCTGCAAGAGACCCATACACACCCTGACCTATACAATTACATTAAATCCAATTAAAATATTAAATCCAAATTCAATCCAAACTCAGGGTTGAGCCCCAGGATCTTGTTGCAATGCAGGTCGCAGAACAAGAGCAGCTGACTAGCTCAGCAAATGAAGTTCACACCTCTGACAAGCTGGCTGAAATACTAAACACTGGCTGGTTTGGTGAATGAGACATCTGACTAAACACTAACCTTCCTAGGCTCTTGCAGGACTGCACAGACGCTAATCCCAGAGCCACCAGTGCAGACTTTAGAATAATATGTTACCCACACGCAAAGATAATGACAAAGAATGAAAAGTGGGTCTGCCTTTAACAGCCTAGTCAACGCTATTCACCATTTAAACTTGCATCAGAGGTGGTTTTCTCAGCTGCAGACCCCAAAGATCTCTGAACACCCAGGGAAAGCACCAAGCTACCTTATTTTCCTTGAGACCACAGACTTCCAGCTCTCATCTCCACCTGAATGGTCGCCTTTCCGTGAGGTATTCCTGTAAGAATACACGTGATTAGCTCTGAACATGAACTGTCGAAAACTCAAGGACTTGTACATAGGTAACCACTCCACAGGGAGGAGTCATCTGCAGAAGAAAGCCAGTGCAAAAAGCAGGACAAATTATATTATACATTGCATTTCCTTGTTTGTAAAAGCACCATGGATTTGCCACTGTGACCTGCCTCATAGGCTATGTCTACACTGGGGACTTTAGGTCGACTTCAATAAGTCGACTTTAATAAGTCAACTTTAAGTCGACCTTATTAAGTCAACTTAGAGAGTCCACACAGGACTCCTAAGTCGACTTAAAAGGGGCCTTTCTAACTCGACTTAGAGAGTCTACACTAGACTCTCTAAATTGACTAATTCAGTCCAGGGAGAGCCAGCCCCGCATGGGGCTGGCTCTCCCCAGGGCAGCAAGCCGCTGAATGGTCTGGGGGAGAAGGGAGCATGGAGGTCCCGGGCAGAAGGAAACCCTTCTAGCCAGGACCACTCGGGTCCCAGGGAGAACTTCCCTGGGACCCAAGTGGTCCCGGCCAGGAGGAAGAGCGGGAGACCCACGCTCCAGCTGCCGGCTGCTGAGCAGCTGGAACGGGGATCCCAGGGATCCTCCCAGTAGCTGAAGTGCAGCTGTGCCGGCTGTTTGGGGAGGCCCAGGGGCTTCCCTAAACAGCTGGAGCGCCGCATGAGCCTCCCCAAACAGCTGGAGCACCGGAGGCTTCCCAGGATCTGAAGCTCAGTCCCGGCTGGGAGGGAGTGTGGGGCTCCCTCCTAGCTGGGACCGAGCGGTCCTGGCCGAAGGGAGCCCTGCACGCCCTCCTAGCCGGACCGAGACCCAGGGAGAAGGAAGCCCACGCTCCAGCTGCCGGCTGCTGAGCAGCTGAAGCGCGGGTCTCCCGCTCTTCCTCCTGGCCGGGACCACTCGGGTTCCGGGGAAGTTCT
>ML685783.1:436848-447922 GCA_007922175.1 Pelusios castaneus
TAAATGCTTCCCTAAATCCAGACAGCATCACACAGGCTCTGCCCTGCCCTTTGGGGGGCACGCCAGGCTCCTCCCTGTGCCCCCCCCCCCGGCAGGGAGGGCATTGGTGTAGTCCTGGGGTAGCCCTAAGTCGACTTAGGGCTACCCCATATCTACACTGGCTTAATTCGACTTTAAAACGTCGAATTAAGCCTTAGGTCAAGTAAAAAGCAGGTTTAATAAAGTCGACTTAATTTTCATTAAGTCAACTTTATTTTCCTTAAGTCGACTTAAGCAAGCTGCTTAAGTCGACTTAAGCAAAGTGTAGACTCAGGGTAAATTAAGTCGACTTAAGCAAGCTTAAGTCGACTTAATTTACCAGTGTAGATGCAGCCTAACAGACATGCTCCAGTTCAAAGAAGAAATAGTGCAGGGAAATCCTATGGCCGGTGTTAGGTCAGAACCCACAATTACAATGGTTTTATAATCTCTGACTATAAATGCCTTCCAGAACTACTCCAGATCAGTGCCCCTGGCACACGCCTTTGTCGCCACAGTGTGGCCAACAATGCTATTTTAAAATAGGGGTCTCTGGTTACATTCCCACCAAGCCAGAAGATGGGGTTTACAAAGGAGCTGATGGGAGTTAGGTGCACAACTTCCTTGAATCTCCTGGAAAATCTCAGTCTGCCTACAACATGCGCCTCCCACGGGGATGAGAAACTTGCATTAAGTTGGTGATTTGATCTGATTTCTCCCCTCCTGTCCCATCTGAAGCAAGATCGACATTAGAAGGGGACGTTAGAAGGAAACAGGATCTTTCCTAAGGTACCTACTCCACTTCCGAGAGACGAGAGCAGCCCCTGAGTAGAGCAGCGATTTCCATTCCATGTCGTGAATCAAGGCTGCAACCCTGTAACCTACAAAGAGGAGAGGAGGCAGCTAGAGCAGGAGTCTGATATCAGAGTGCAGGCTGTTCAACGGATAGTTCTAGATTCCCTTTCAAGAATTAGCGGGACTTCACGTTTAGGATAAATGGATGGGGCAGCAGACTGGAAGTCATCAGATCTGTTTCCAGGTCAGCCAGAGATGGGTCTGGGTGACTTTGGGCAAGCCATTTCACCCCTCCGTGCCTCAGTTTCTCTAGCTGTAAAATGAGGATAATAATTTGTAAGAAACTCTGAGAGCCTTAGTAGACAAATGTTTGGAGAGTGCAAAGTGTGGTTAACAGTAAAGTCTCATCATTCTCCCTGGAAGGCAGGCAAGCATTAACTCATCCATTTTACAAGTGGGGAAACTGAGGCACAGCGGAACACTAAAAGCAGGTTGTAAGGAAAGGCCTTTACTTTTATCTGGTTTAAATTTGCCTCCTAGAAACTTCACTCCACACACCTGCATTCTTGTAGTAGGAAAAAAGTGACTTTTCTTTCTCAGCCCCCAGGATGGGGCCTTGAAAGAGGAGTCGCTGTTTACTTTAAAAGCTACAAGGATGGGGGTAGTCATAGAAGAGCTGAAATTAGATTCTTTGATTAGAAACAAAATGTGGTTTGGAACGAAACCTTGTTTTCAGGAGATGCAGCAGCAGTAACTTAGATCTTCAGACTAATTCCTTCATTGTCTCCTCTAGGGATGGTTATGGTGCCCAGCACATGAGGCCCTGAGTCTAACTGGGGCTTTGGAGGGCTGCCAGAATATAAATATTCCATTTTAATGATCCTGAGGATGAGAAAGGGTGACTGGAAGTGACTTCTTGATATGATGGTGATGAGTGTGGGATAAGAACCTTCACAGGACTGAACAAACAAAGTCTCTGATCTGTTCTCTCTCTATTATTTATTCCCCGGGGCAGTGTTTCTCAGCCTTTAGTGGGCTGGGGAACACCTAAAGGTATTAATTCCTTTACGCAGAACACCTGATGGGGGTACCTTTGTCATTCTATGCCCGACACAATGGCCCCAGTGCTATGCGAGTCCACCTCCTGACATCACAGGGAGGTGAGAGGGAAAAGCTGGCTGTTTCCCAATGTACACAAGCTCTCTCCTGCCACAAGTGCAGGCTCTGCTGGGCTGGAGTCGTGGCATAATGACATTGTGATGTGAACTTTCCCACGACAACATGTGATGTCACAATGGAAACATTAAATCATGTCTGCTGAACCCAACTCTCAGTAACTTGGGGTCCTCATTTGGACAGGTTGGGATACTTTTAATTTCTAACCATTTATCCAGCCCTACTGCAAACAGTTCTTAAACAGTAATATCCTCCATCTTTAATGATTAATATGACTGTTACTTTGCTCATCAGGGGAACCTGTTATGTGAGGCTTTCCATTAACCTATAGAAATTTAAATGTATTTCCTTTACCGTAAGATCACACTTCTCATTTGAGCAGCAGCATTTTCCTTTCTGTTTTCTCTTCTTCTCAGAGTTGGTGATCTGCAAAGAAACATAGTATTTACCAGGCTTTGAAACTCCAGCATGGGACATATCAGAATTTAGCAGCTGTTGAATATTTTCCAGTTACACTCTGTGTATTTTCATTTACAGTATGTGCAGGGAAGGAACAAAGCTTTGCTGGAAGAAGTCACTGGGGGTCCACCTCTATACAGTGGCTTGGGGATGCGTACATCTGCTAGCTTTGATTAAGCTAGTGAGCTAGAAATAGCAGCAAGGGTGGAGGGATGGGCTAGCTGCTTTGAGTGCATACTTTAGGTCTTAGATAGGGTTATACTTGGGGGGGTAGCACCGCTATTTTTAGCATGTTACCTCGGTCAAAGCTAGTACATGTATGTCTACCCCTGCTGCAGTGTTCAGGTACTTCAAGTCTCTTTCCAGGATTCAGTTCTCTGACCCAGCATTGCCACACTGTGGCTGAATGATATTCAGGAGGCTAAGGATTGCTCACTGCAAATGAAAACGTTTGACCACACAGCATAGCATGTGGTGAAAGGTGCTTTCCCCCTTGGGGCTTTTTCGCACTGATCATCTACGAGAAAAACAAGTACCTATGTTTCGCTTGATTTTTACTTCCCTAGGCCTGAACCCATGCTGTCCCCACACATATTCAGAGGATGGAAAGAGATCACCAAGCCAGGTATGAATGTTGCACCTAGAGTAAAAGCCTATCTGACAGTGATTTTCAATTGCCTTCCAACCTGTACCATCAGTTATTCCCATGCAAAATATTACCATTCTGGTTTCGCCTTCTCTTTTAACAGGTGTACATGGGGTGCCAGGGAATTACAACCTGTTTCTAGAGCTGACAATCACCAGTATCCACTGGAGAAGTGATTGTATTATTTGAATAAGAATTCCCTTCCATACTTACAACTCCCAGCTCAATGTCTCACCTTGGGACTGTTTTGGGCTGGCCAGAAAAATGTATCATGACAGTGTCCTTCCTGCAAGCAAGATACAATATTAGGTTAAATGCTAAAGGATTAAAGTTTTTATGAAGAATTGCTCAATAGGGGCCTGATCCTGCTCTCACTGAAATGGACGGCAAAACTCCCATTGAATTAATGGGGCTGAATCAAGCCTTAGAAGCATGCTGCTTTCAGAGCTCTTAAGCTTTATGAAGCAAAAGGGAGTACTGCAAAGGACATTAGTCAAAAGAATCCCTGATCTCGTCAAGGCTGGCTGGAAGCTTCAACAATTGCTTCTTGGGGTTCCCCTTCTCTAGACACATCTCTCATGAAAATACAAGATCACTCCACCAATGGATCCAAAATGTTACAATTGACTGTTATGATTTAAATGGCCTTTTGCTCCAGCTGGGGAACGGCTCACTTTAAATAAGGCAACATAAGATGACATTGCTAAGTAAAAAGGCTCCTTCTGCTAGACAAGTTTTAAAAATGGGCGGCAATGATTCAGTATCACATCTGTTCTGCATGGAGAAATGTAAAGAAAAGTAAACTGTGTGCAAACTGTGTCTCCATTAGAGTTATATTAGGAATTAATCTGGCTCCTTCCATTCATACGTGGAGACCTGTCATTTAATTCTTTACCCAACATATGATAATGGCTAGACATATGGCTTGGACATTTGATACATAATGATACTATATATATATATATATATATATATATATAGTGATATGGTATATAATGATATATATGATATAATATGATGTAACATGATATATGATGTGATATGATATATGAACCATTGTTCACAGATGTATCAGCGGCACACCCAGCAATGCAAATCATTGCTTTTTCACAGATTTAAGCTGGTTTATCACTCATCTACACTAACAAGGAGTCTCCTAGTTTAGATATTACATGTTTTAATAACAGAGTTTAAATTATGTGCCTTATGAATTTTACACTGAAAAAAACCAATGTGTGAAATGAACACAAAAAAATCAATGCCTTAATAATTCCATGTTGTATAATGCAACTGAGTCATACACCCACTTTCTACTAGTTAATAAGAAGAGAAAACTGAACTCAATTTGCAGCAATTCATATTATGGATCAATTCTACTGAAAAGAGAAGTCAAATTTTAAAGTCAACTGTTAGAGAAATAAAGTATATATTTTCATAGCCGTTCTCAGGACCAGTACCTTATATGTAGTCCAGTAACATTTGGACACGTAATGGCTCCCTCTGCCAAAGTAAGAACTGACTTCACCGAAATACCATTGTGGCTTAAGCTGTGGATAACAGACAGACCATCACAATGTTAGGTGTTTGTATTTGACAGTAAGTCTCTTTTATTTAGTATACAACCACCACTTCTCAATACACACATGAATCAGTGCGCACACACACGAATCTAATTGATCTGTTGACAATTTAAAATTATACTGTTTGTTTGCAGCCAACAGACACTTCTGTCTATGCACAATTCAATTCTATTTTATGGACTCTCAATTGTAATGCTGCCCCTGACTTCAGAATCCAGGATACCTGATCGATCTATTGGATTGTAAAATAGTTATTCACCCTTTTCTGTTAAATAAAAGACTTACTAGCAATGTAGGTGACACAAGTGTAATATCATAGGAACTTATGATGAAATATTTAAACACATAAAATACATATTTCAGTTTGCCACAGCAAAATAACAGATGTAAGTACAGCATCAGGGGGATATAGTCAAGATAAAAATCTTATGCTTAAAAAAAATCTGACATCTGTTACTAGTAACATTCAAAGGATTTTTAAAAAATATAATTTATTTTATTTTTGCTCTTTATTTCTTTTCCAGTCTTCACTCCACTTGAACGTAAGGCTTGATCTTGCAAGCACTTTTGCATGGGCATTCATTTGTTACAATTGACATCAATGGAATTGCCCACCTGGGGAAAGTTATGCACATATGTAAGTTTGAAGAAACAGGCCCTAAAATTAGATTGGTCCATTTGATAAATTTCAATCTCTTCTTTTTGCAGTTGAAAACCTGTTTCAGTGAAGGCTCTTGTGCATTTATTAGCACAATGCCGTTGTGTCAAGGTTTCCACTTTCCAGCCTGGCAGAAGACTGTTTGACTCTGATCTTTCTTCCCATTTGCATGAACAATTACACCTCAAGACGACATTTCTATTTATATTAGGTTTAGTAAAACCTTGAGACTCAAGATTGTTTTCTTTTTTAATGAAATCTGATTGTTCATAGTTGCCTAGATTTTAAAGTTAAGAGGGACCATTCGATTATCCCCATCCATGGGCGGATTTTGGAGCATGCCTTGGGGAAGGCAGCTCCAAAAATCCACATCCCCCCCCGACCCGCCTGATCTGGCTTCTGCCAGGGCCGGATCCTGCCACTGCCAGTGGCCCTAGGTCCCAGCCGGGACCTGCTCCTGTCACCGGTGGTGGCTCCGGGTCCCCGACTGGGGCCACATACCTCCACCAGCAGTGCCTGCTCTCTGCCTCCCCGCTGAGGCAGGAGCGGGTCCCAGCTGGGGCCTGCTCCTGCCTCAATGGGGAAGCAGAGAGCGGCTAATCAGGGGGGAGGCAATGCCTCCCCCTGCCTCATAAACTCCGCCCCTGTCCCCATCAGATTTCATCCCGTTACTCCCATTTTGAGCCCAATAACTTGTGCTTGTGTTTGACCAAAGCATATCTCCTAGAAATATCTGAAAACGTCAAGAGGTGAAGAACTCACTGTTTCCTCTCCTAGTTTGTTCTAATGGTTAATTGAAGGGGCATCCGGCTTTGATTGCATCTCAGCCTTTCCTGTTCTCCAGTGGCATACAACTGTTTAGTCTCCTAAGGACTAAAATGCCTTAGTGTCACTGAAATTTTTGGATTCCCTGTAGGGGTTTCCCTGCAGTTTGATGGTTGCTGGTCCAACCTTTTCACTGCTGTGGGCCCAGGGGTTAAAGTAAGGGGGAACGCACCGGAACGCAGTTCCGGGGCCCCCAAATTTGAGGGGCCAGAGTTCCGGGGCACATAAAAATAGAAAAATCGGGTGGAACACATGTTCTGCCCTGCCCTGGCTGTTGGCAGGTCCTACGCCCCACCATTGTTAATGACAATACTTATTGTGTTATGCAGTGTTTGCCAGTTTGTGACAATAATTGCTATAGACAAACATATAAAATTATAAATATTTTTATGGAGCGATAACCGATGCATGTGGTTCTGAGAAGTGGTTGCAAATGCCTACCTGGGCTGGGGCCCACACATGCATGAAGGGGGCCCAGACAATACAGGAAGGGGGCCCGGAGATTAGGAGGGTTCTGGGGCCCATCAAATTATACTTTAACCACTGTGTGGACCAGATGCTAGTTTTGGGGCACTCCTGTGGGCCATGCACAGGAATATGTGCTGTACGCCATGGTGTCCTCCATGAAGTGTGTCCACGTCGTACGATAATTGTGAGGTCATGTTCTACAAAATGGTGTCCTGCATTTGCGTGGAAAGTGGCTATGGGTGGGGCAGACAAGTTTGGGGTCAGAAAAAATCATTCTATAGACCAATACCAACCCAAAAGCTGCAAGTTGGACCACCTCCCTCACTGTTTTAAAAATCTGTGCCCCTGACTTATTGCAGGGACTTCAACATTACTCCCTGACCTGACATTGGCCCTAAACTACTCGACCCTATGATGGGATCATTTGCTTCTTAAAAGTTGACATTTTGCATTAGCTTAAGTCATTAAATTTCTTACTTACTCAATCTTCTTTATCTTTTCCACTCTGGAAAAGATTTCAACCATCTTTTCCATTTCTTGGTCCCTCAGTCGATTATCCTGCAAACTGCAAATCAGTTTGCCTGGTTAATATTCTCCCCAGAAATGCTCAACTGCTTTTAAAAGCATCGTCTCGTCCCAATAACGCATGTCACTTACTTTATTTCTTCAAGCTGAAGGCAGTTTGAAAAAGCTTGTGCCAGCTCAGTTAGCCCGAGGGCAGTGATATTGCCACCGGTTAACCTAAAAACATAAAGCAGAGAAAAAATGCCTGATCAGTACAAACCCTCCAGACTTCTGGCAGAAACAGTCCATGGGACATCCCTGGGTTCAACTTCTAGCATGTGACCAGGACAAAAATGCAGAGGCGTGTGGCCCAATTCTGTAGTCAATGGAAGTTATGTCTATGGGGACAAAGGACAGAACAAGACACACACCCTTCTAGCCCCACCCCCCCATGTGACTTTGTTGTGCATCCATTGCATCTTGCCAGAATCTGAGATCCAGACATTCAATTTCCCCCTTTTCAGTCCCTTAACAGGCAGGGCAAAGCTGCATGACATAGACAGGAAAATACATCCGAATTTGCTTCCAAAGAAAAACAACACAGCCGAAATGGAGCTCCTATGCTTTCCCACAATGGGGCCTCCCTGCTCTCTTCCTTCTCTGCCACCTGGGACAGCACCAACGCTCTCAGCACTGTTTGCCCTTAACTCCTGCTGTGGACAATACCTGAGCTGAAAGATGGCCTGAGCAAAGACCTAGCAATAAGTAACACTGACTTTCTTTGGGACCCAACCCAAATCAATCAATAGACCACTTCCTGAAACTGAGCACCTAATTGGTAATGCAGCATACATGCTTGTGTATATGTTTTAAATATTGTCACAGAATTACAGTGTGTGTCTTTGGTTTGGAACAGATTCCAACCAAGATTGTTGTAAAGTAGCTTTAAAACTGAACAAGTTACAGTTGCTCATTAAGATTGCAGAGCTGCGCATGTCTAGCCCAGTAAATGACAGATTGCCTTTCAAATTTTAGGTGTACACAAGCACCAGATGAGACCACGTTAGATCTCTGTAGCATAGGCACTTGCTATGGTGACAGAAGAGTCTTTTCCATCATGTAATAAATCCATTCCCTGGAGAGGAGGTAGCTAGGTTGATGGAAGAATTCTTCTGTCAATTTAGCAGAGTTTACACTGGGACTAAGGTCAGTTTAACTACATCTCTCAGGGCTGTGGATTTTTCACACTTTGGAGTGATGGAGCTAGACCAACCTAACTTTTAGGTGAAGACCAGGCCTAGGTGTGCGAGCTTCTTGAACTGGACTTAGTCTATCATAAATGTATGAGTTTATTTTAGGCAAATAGGCATGTTAGTCAGATCCTGGGACTAAAATTATTCACTGAGAAATGGGTAACAAACAAGGATTTGACTACTACATCTCCCTCAAGACAAATGTACCATGAAACCAGTGATACACTTGAGCTACATTGATAATATTTTCATCCTCTGGACTGATGTCTTAAACTCCCTTACAGATTTCCACCACAGCTCCAACCACCACCACCTGTCCATTAAGCTCTCTCTGGAATACGCCCACACCAGAATCAACCTCCTGGACACCATAATCAACATCAACAATGGAACCTACAGACAACCACACACACTAAACTCACAGAAAAATCCATAGTCCCTGTTTAACCCCAAGGCAACTGAGTCAAATTTGCATATAAATTCAAGTTCTGCAGTTTCTCTTTGAAGCTGTGATTTGTTATTCATCTGTTTCAACACAGCTATTAACAAGTTGTCCATGGAATGAGCAGAGAGATTGAAGTGTTCCCCTATTGGTTTTGCAGTGTTGCAATTTCTAATGTCAGATTTGTGTCCATTTATTCTTTGGCGCAGAGACTGCCCTGTTTGTCCAATATATAAGGCAGAGGGGTATTTCCAGCACATGGTGGCATAAATCAAATTTGACTCAGTTGCCTTGGGATTAAACAGGGACTATGGATTTTTCTCTCATTACAACAGGTGATTTGACCTCACCTTCCTCTATGTGCTGTTCCCCAGTGTTTGAATCCTAACACCTATTTTGATTTGCTGTTACAGCCTGACCTGATCCTATGTCATACACTCCCCTGCATTTAATTTCCTCTCATTCTGTAAATTTCCCATCTTCAAAGCATCTGCCGAAGTGGGATTTTCTCCCATTAAAGCTCATGCGATAAATAAATCTGTTAGTCTTTAAAAGTGCCACAGGACTCTGTTGTTTTTCTACAATAGACTAACACGGCTACTCCTTTGGAATTCGCCTAAGAAAGGCGGTACAGGTAATCAATTAAGCAGTTATTTACAATTGTTTGTTTTTAAAACTTCCCTAGTTCTTCATCTAATCTAAAAGTTCCAGGAATTAAAGGGATCAAGTGTTGACTGACCACTAGTCCTTACTGTCTTTAAGGGGACAATCACCTTGTTACTGCAAATAATAGATAGCAATATTGCTGGAGCAATCCACTTGACATTTCCAGACGGGACTCTGGAATAGCAAAGAATTTCTCTCGTGTTTTACAAAAGACCAGACGCTTAGGTATCATGATGATGAATGCACAATAAGAAGTTGAATAGATAGAAGAGAGAGAGAACTGAGCAGAAATGAGTGTTAGGACAGGACAACCAGATTATATAGCTAGTTCTATGTAAATACATCAATTACGTTTTTATATCCTGCTTGTTGTGATATCTGATCTCCAACTAGCTGAATGCAGTCAAACATGTAGCTGGCTGCACATGGGTACAAATATTTGGGTTCTACATGTATTCACAGTAACAGGGCACTTGCATTGAAAACATATAGTTTTCTGTGCTGACTTTTCAAATTCAAGCCTGAAGCATTTGAGCTATTTGCTTCTTATCTATACTAGACTGTAAACTATTTTTGACAGAGACTGCATGTATCCCCTTACATATGGTACAGGGCCAGTTCCATTATCAGTGCTCAAGAAAATGAAATAAATATGTACCTTATAAAAGAGATCCAATAATAACTGCTGAATCTTCCTTCCCACTGTACAGCTACTGCTGCACACACTATCCATACAGAACGGTTGTGAGAAGATGGAAGTAAGACAATGGAGGAAGGGGAGAATATGACTACTATAGTTTAAGTTTCAGAGGTGTTAGTCTAGGTCAGCAAAACAAACAGGGAGTCCTGTGGCACTTTTAAAGACTAACAAATTTATCTATCACATGAGCTTTCGTGGGAGAAAATCCCACTTCGTCAGATGCTTTGAAGATGGGGAACTTACAAAATGGGAGGAAATTAAATGCAGGGAAATGTATGACATAGGTCCAGGTCAGGATGTAACAGCAAATCAGAATGGGTGTTGGGACTCAAACACTGGGGAACAGCATATAGAGGACGGTGAGGTCAAATCACCTGTTGTAATGAGAAAGAAATCCGTAGTCCCTGTTTAACCCTGAAGCAATAAAGTCGAATTTACATATAAGTTCCAATTCTGCAGTTTCTCTTTGAAGCTGCGATTTGTTATTCATTTGTTTGAGCACCGCTATTAACAAATCATCAATGGAATGAGCAGGGAGATTGAAGTGTTCCCCTATTGGTTTTTGAATGTTGTGATTTCTGATGTCAGATTTGTGTCCATTTATTCTTTTGTGTAGAGACTGTCCTGTATGTCCAATATATAAGGCAGGGGGACATTTCTGGCACATGATGACATAAATCATATTGGTGGATGAGCAGATGAATGAGCCCTTTTTTTCCCCTCATGGAGTCTGAGTAAATTTTAAGCATAAATTGTTTTATTTTCCCATGTTATCCAGTCCTGGAAGAGAACTGAGGTGGAAACTGAGAATCTAAAAATCAAAAACCTTTTGTCCGAAAAGAAAGAAAGAAAGAAAGAAAGAAAGAAAGAAAGAAAGAAAGAAA
>ML685783.1:447932-468865 GCA_007922175.1 Pelusios castaneus
AAAGAAAGAAAGAAAGAAAGAAAGAAAGAAAGAAAGAAAGAAAGAAAGAAAGAAAGAAAGAAAGTTTCAATCAGTTCTTATAGAGACAGAGGGTCATTACAACATACAGTGATGCAAATCTTGTCCTGCTATCTCCTGGCATTTGGTAGCAATGCACAGACGATAACACATCTGAACACATTTCTCATTGATTTCTATATTTTGACACTGCACTATGCCATGCAACAGATTATATTTTAGACAACATCACACAAAGCAAAAGATTTAAAATACATATGACATCAGACGATGTAATTAAACTGCAAAATTCAAAGGGAACCCATTCCAAACTTTCCTATTCCACACTGGAGCAAAGTAAGATTCATTGACCCTCAGAACAAATGCTTACTCTAGCTTCTTCAGACTCTTGATCTTCGGTAAGCTTTTGGAAAGAGCAGCTGCAAATTCATCACCGTATTTCCTGCTCCTAAAGCTACAACAATAAAAAAGTGGGCAAAAACATACTGTAACAAAAAAAGAACTGTTTAATTTTTCTAACGTTATCTATGATCTAGCCGTCGCTTCGCACCATTCTTATTTCTAAGCATTTTAGTTCTTTAAATACCATTTCAACATAATCAAATGTACAAAAGGGAGAAAGTTCATCGGCTTGGTTATTAAGATATCATATGCAGTAGCTAAATTGTAGACAGTATGACTGAGCACTCTGTTAGCGTTATGATAAAGAAACCAGTTATTTGAAGCCAGTTTCTGCTCATAGTGTTATAGGTCAGAAGGGACCAATGTGATTTTCAGTCTGATCTCCTACACAAGGCAGGCCAGAACCTCACCCACCCACTCCTGTAATAGACCTCTAACCTGAGACTGAGTTATTCAAGTCTTCAAATCATGGTTAAAAGACGTTAGTATCCACCAGCAACTGAGCCATGCCCCTTGCTACAGAGGAAGTAAAAAAAAAACCCAAAAAACAAACCCAGAGCCATTGCCAATCTGCCCTGTTGGAAAATTCCTTCCCACCCCAAATATGGCAATGAGTTAAACTCTGAGCATGTGGGCAAGACTCACTAGCCAGAAACCCAAGAAAGAATTCTCTTTAATAACTCTGAATCCACCCCATCAAACATCCCATCTCAAACCATTGGCATATTTGCTACCCACAGTCAAGTATCAGTCAATTGCTAAACTAAGCCTTCCCATCACACCATCCCCTCCATAAATGTATCTAGTCCAGTTTTGAAGCCAGCTAAGTCTTTTGCTCCCACAGCTCTCTTGGAAGGCTATTCTAGAACTTAACTCCTCTGATGGTTAGAAACCTGCGTCTAATATCAAGTCTAAACTTCTCGATGACTAGTTACATCAGTGATAGTATAAATCTGACTCTCATAGACATCGCTCTCGCATATCAAACTCATGAAGTCAAGGGAGATATATCAGCGATGAATTTTGTCTGAATGCTTTAAAGCTGCTATTGGAAAAATATACCAGTTTTGCAATGGTAAATTAGTAGCACATAGTGACCTGGAATGCACACCATCTTCAAAGTGAATTTAGCACTCATAAAAGGTATAAAATTGACAGTTTTGGAGATTAAAGAATATACTTTGCTCCCTCCCCTGACCCGGAGGCTGTCAAATCCCAGCTTTAGGTATGAGATGGTAGTTCACTCTCCATCTTTGATCTCTTTGCCCATTGCCATGGGGGCACCTGTCCATTAGACTGAGACAATAAACTCATTTCACCTGAAACATCTAACAACAATCAGATGGCAGCAAATTTCAGCTGCTACTAGCGTGGGCCAGCTTTGAAGGAGCAACTTAGACACTTCCAGATATCTGAACCTTCCAAGGACTGGTAAATTTAGACACTCACTTCCCATTCATTTTAATGGTAACGGGAAACCCAAATCCCGTAAGCATCTTTCAAAATCTCAGTCCAAGTGCCTGTTTTTCATTGCATCTCTTACCTCAGATGCTCTATATTTTTACAGCTGGCTAGAACCGCCAAACAATCTAATTCCATGGGGCAGCCTGCAAAATCCAAGTGAGTCAAATCCTGGCCACAGTTAATGATGAAAACCAAAGCTGAAACATCTAGAGGTGTCAATCTAAAGTTTCTAAATTCATACTTGAAATTTAACTGGCTCCCGACATGCTGAGCTAATTCAAGGTCTTGTGTTTCATAAGTGCAATGACACAGCTCAATTATTTTGGGCCCTGTTAGATTAGTAGCTGCCAGCTTCCTCAATGACAGCAAAATGGCAGCTTGCTTGTCCCGCACCCAGGCCTGGTTCTGTTCAGCTAAAAGGGTGAGGAACGTCCTACACTCTTTCGACGAGAGGCCAGAGAGAAAGAGGTGGAAATTCTCCAGGAATTCAGTCCTTGCTTCATTTTTAAAAGTCCATTTTGACTTCAGAGAGAACTTTTTCTTTAGGCAGTTTCTGTCCACTGCATGATTTATCATCAGACCCAGTGCTGCGAAGAACTCCTGGAGACTCAAGTGCACAAAGGTGTAGCCAGCCTCTGAGAGGCTGCCACTCACCTTCACCTCAAAGGCAGTCAACAAGCCACGTAGGGAAGCAAACTCTTTCACGTGCTCTGGGATATCATCAACATAAAACACTATTTTCTTCTCTTCCAGACCTTTCAGTGCAAGGTCACACAGGCCAAAAATGGCCATCCGGTGATAGCTCAGCTGCATACTTTCAGTCACAGAGCCCTCTGTCTGTTGTTTACTTATAAAGATGAGAAGCATTTTGATATAAAATTGGGTCATGGTCTGAGGAAGCTCCAGCTTCACCAAATGCTTCATCAGCAAATATTCCAAACAGACGCAGACAATGTAACACAAGGCAGGGATAAAGCACATACTAAGAAGTTTACTATTGGTTTTCAGGTGAGCAATGGCCTGATCTTTGAAGGAATATTGGTGAAAATAGTGGCTGGCGTACTCTTCAACCCTCTCATGGTCAAATCCCCAAATTTCCGCCAGCACCTCTGCTCTGCTTAATAGAAAGTCAGGTAATTTCTTAGGCCGACACGTGATCAGCACTGTGCAGCCAGGCAGAAGTTTGCCAAAACAGAGATTGGCAAACAGCTCTGATATGGACATAGGATCAGGGAAGACAGGGTTCATGCAAGGAGAGGACGGGCAGTCTATGGTCCCCACAAATTCATCCAGCCCATCGAAGATGAACAACATGTGCTGGGCGTTCTCCAGAAGGTGCTGAAATACTGCATCGGGGCTATCTTCCGGCGGAAGGAGCAAGTCAAACAAAAGCTCCTTTAAAGTCAGTTTTCTGCTTATGAGATTCAGCTGCCTAAACTCAAAGAGAAAAGTGAACAGAAACTGATGCAAAGCTCCTTCGGCCCACTTCTGGCAAATCCTGTGCATCAGCATGGTCTTTCCCATACCCGGTTTGCCAAACAAAAGGATAACTCTGGTGGTACCCGGGCTCACGACGCTTTCAAACAGGTCAGAGATTTTCACAGCTGTGTCCACACATTCCTCTGCCTCCTGCATGCCTGACGAGTCCTCTTTGGCTTTATCTGCTCTCTCCTTCAGTCTGGAAGCTTTACTCTTCCGGATGACTAGGTTGACAAAGGCTTGGCTGAAAGCTGGTGGCTGTGCTTGTCCCAGGGCAGCTGTTCCTGCTTCTTGCTTATTTCCATACTTTCGGTGCATTGAATCAATGATGAGGCGTCGGTATCTTTCAGCTGAATCTGAGAGAGAGAGAGAGAGAGAGAGAGAGAGATGGGTAATGGGAAACAGCTAGATCAGCTTCATGAAACGTGATACTCACAATAATAAACACAATGAGGCAATGAAACCATGCCAATTCAGACAGGATCTGGCCCATTGCTTAACCACCGAAATTGACACTGATTAATTTAAGGTTCAGATTCGGTCACGGGTATTTTTAGTAGAAGTCACAGACAGGCCACAGGCAATAAACAAAAATTAATGGAAGCCGCCAGGAGTCCCTGACTGTAACTAAAAATACCTTGTGGGAGGAGGGAGAACCGAGCTGTGGGTCTGCTGCTCCAGCCGGCTGGCTGGTTATCAGTGGCCCATGAGCTGTTGGGCACAAGCCCTGCCAATCAGCTGTTCAGAGGCAGCCCTGGAGGTGGCAGCTGATCCAGCCCTCCCCTAGAAGTCACGCGGTCCTGGAGAGTCACGGAGTCTGTGATGTATTTGATCTCCCTAACCAAACCTTATCCTTACTGACTCTATTAGTTCCAAAAGGGGAGCCAGGTTAGTCTAGTTCAGCAAAACAAACAAGGAGTCCTATGGCACTTGTAAAGACTAACAAATTGTGCAATAAATAAATGTGTTAGTCTTGAAAAGTGCCACAGGACTCCTTGTTTGTTCTGACTCTGTTTGGAGGCTTATGTTCCGAAGTACTTTTTTCCCCAGATCTGTATACACAGTCCATGTGATTCTTCACCTTTGTGATTTATTTTTAAAAATCCCTGCTTCAACATGCACTTAAAACAATGAACCAATGCCAGCAGCGCTACAATGGCACAGCATTATATCCAGCCCAGTATGGGGAGTAAGACCAGCTTACAAAGAGAACTTATGAGCTCGATATAGAAATTACTGGGGGAAGTTCCCTGCCCTGCATTGTGCAGGAGGTTGGACTAGATGATCATAAAGCTTCTTTCTGGTCTTAAAATCTCTGGATCTATGAAATCAGCAGAGAAAGTTGGAGAATGCTCCCATTAGCACCCCACTTGCTAGTTCAGAAAAATACAATATATCCCTGTCATCTTCTGAGCAGTCCTATCAATTCTCTCTCTGGAGCTCAGCCCAGTAACACATGGATGAATTCTGAGGAAAGGAGCTCACTCTTGAGATACCGCCACCAGAGACTTTGGACTTTTTATTTCAAATGACATCCTTGGTGGTTTTGTTAGGCTGCCAGGAGTGCAGGAGATGGGAAACAGACAAAAGACAATGACGAACCTAAGAGGCATTGCCTCCCTCAGGAGGACAAAGTCCTTTATGGATGGTATCCTGTCACCAGCCTGCGAATGGGCCATGCCCACAGAGAAACTGAGCACGCTCCAGCCCAAGACTACAAGGGAAGAGTCCATAACTACAACTCACTTGCCTCCAGAACCGGAATTGAATGCATGAGTCTTGAGTTTCAATAGTGCCTTTCTGTCTAACAAATAGGTGTGAAACCCACAGGTAAAACACACATCTTCTTCCCTCTCTAGTGTCAGGTCCACATAAAAAATAACAGCCTTCTTCTGCTACCAGCTACTCCATTAGTTTGGAGTAGAGGACTCTGCTGTGGACCTAAAAATGCTAGCCAGGCCGGTGATCCATATGGATGATCGGTATGGTTCCACATGGTAGAATTTTGTTGGGTTTTTTGTTTTGTTTTGGGGGGGTTTTTTAAAGCTTTTATAAAACCCTAGGAAATTAAAAAAGCTAAGTTAAGAGAATGTTAAGGTTGTAAAGTGAAGCACCTAAGCGTTAGGAAATGGCAGAATTAGGATTGCCTGTGCAACCTTAACTCACGCACTCTTTGACTGCATGCATTATGATACAGTCTTTAATTAAAGTCATGAATTTTGAACCCAATTTGGGATTGGAGTGTAGCCTTCTCCAGAGGGTTGTCTAACTTCAACATTAGCTTTGCACTCAACTCAGTTTCCAAACCACCTCTAGTACCCAGGATTTTTCCCTCCCAGCACAGCTCTCCCAGTTTACAGCAGGATAGAGCCAAGGCCTTGCTCTTGACTTGCTCAGACAAGCCCCCTCTGAGGACACAAGTACCCTACTGGAAATGGTTGCTGGTTCCCTACAACTCCTTCTCTCTCCAGCCAGTTACTGCTTCCTGTTATGCATCAATGCAAGTCAACTATAATTTGCACCTTTCTGTTTTGTGGGTATTGGCTCAGGCCATATGGGCAATGTCAGTGTTATTCTGTCTCACCATTTGTTGCTTGTTGTGAATGTTAAATTATTACTCAGTTTCTCTGGACTTTGAAACTGTGTGTGCGCATTTCCAAATGTGCCACACTAGCTCTGGAGGCTTATCGGAGTTTTGATTTAAATTTGCATGCTTCCCTTTCAAAAAAAAAGTTAATGAATAACAAGCTGTGGGATTTCTTATGGGTATGTAATTCCTCCAAGGGGTTCTTATTCTACGTTATTTTAATCCAGTTTTCCCCAGAAGAGTTTTTACTGCATCTCTGAGTCAGTTTTTTGCAAGCCCCCATTGTCTTTGTTTTTTAAGATCATTTGCATACAAGATAATGCAGCCTCTCAATGAGGAAGGATGATTTCTAGGTGCTTTTGATTTATTTACTGACTTGCAAGAAAAATAAACGGGTCCTTGAACAGGTACTGTATATGATACAAGCAGACACAATAACTTGGCATTTCCCTATGGGCGAACATGCTCATGCATCATTTAAAAAATCCACATACCTAATCGTTGCTGTTTAGACTCTTTGCCATTGGCAGGAGAATTGCTTCCATGGCGACGTCTCTCGAGTCCTGAAAGTTGAAAAGTAACAAATATATGAATGCAGCATTGTGAACTTGAGATCACACATTATAACATCCCATCAAGAACAGCCAATCAAAACCCTGCAACTGCGGACTTAAAGGCATGTATATAGTCATACATGGAGATGGATAACTGAATACCAACATTTGCCTGATTTCTTGGCACAACACTCATTTGTGCTTCACATGTCAGGGAGGGGGTCTAAATTCGATCAGTTAGAGCAGTGGTTTTTTTCTTCAGGACCCAGTTGAAAAAAACCATTTATGCCCGCGACCCAACAATTACATCTTTCGACAATGCATTCCAGTCTTTCAGCGGCCGCTGCAGGGGGTACCACGACCCAGTACCTCAGGGTCTGTGATCCAGTTCTGGGTCCCAACCCATAATTTGAAAACCACTGGGTTGGAGCCCATAATGGATTGGATGCATAAAAATGTGGGTGTTTGTGGGTATGAATATTTTCATTGGCAACAAAATTGAGCCTGCCCCTATAGACACTGAATAGATTCCAAAGCCCGAAGTGCCTGCTGTGATTGTTTAGTCTGGCTTCCTGTACCACACAGACTGTAGGTCTCCCTTGAATTAATTCCTACTAGAGCGGGTCTTTTAGAAAAACATCCAATCTGGATTTAAAAACAACCCCCCTTGCTAAAGTGTCCCAATAGTTAATTGGCCTCCTCACTGCTCCTTATATATAGTCTGAATTTATTTAGCTTTCATTTTTGTGATACCATTGCCTGCTAGACTGAAGATAATACAGGCACCATGTTAAGCAGGGCCCAGGGCATCAACCGCCTAATGGATTAGTTGGCTTAGTGCCTTAAAACTTCTGATTATAATTAATATCCAGGTTAAAAACAACATGTTTGAGGTGATTCTTTGGAAGAGGCCCAACTGAATGGGGTCTGAGCCTCTTTCACTGCTCTGAAGTGGAGCAGAGCCCCAGAGGCAGTTTGCTGTACACAAGGGACATGCCCATGAATTTCTGCCTGAGCACTGAGCATTGGCAGAAGGTGGCAGAAGAGAGTTCATTGACCAGGTAATGCTGAGCTATGAGGCTGTAATCCACCAAAGAGTTCCAAGGACACTGGTTGGCAATTGGGAAAGGGGCAACCTCAAGCAATGGGAGGTTTTGGAAAGCTTCCTAAGCTATTTCTTGCACTTGTTAGAGGTGGCAATTCTTTTCCTGCAAGCTAAGTGCATACCCCAGCCTCCTCACAAGGGACATTCACCTTGAACAGGGCGCCCTTTCTCTGAATCAGGGAGAGAGGAGTCCCCTTTACGTTACAAGCCATCTGGTTACTTTAGCATTTTCCAGTGTCTAGCACCGTAGCACGGTCAGACACAACAAGGGGCTGGGCGTACAAGGTGACAATTTTAAGCAGCTGTGGCCTAACCAGAACTCTTTATGATTGGGGTGATTTCTTTTCAACTGTTTGGACATCCTAATTTATTTTCTAGCCTGGAGCACTGGAGTACATAGGCACCAGGTGCTGACACAAACAGGCTTTGCTGATTCTGAATCTTTATTGGGTTGTTAATTGCCACCAGCTATCTCATGCGTTACCTGCCCCTTTCCAGACCTCAGGACTCTTGTAAATGAATAGCTCATGCCCAAATGAGCCTCCAAGCTGCTGTGCAGACAAAGCGATAGCCCAGGAAGACTTTTATAATGTAAAATGACTCAGAACAAAATTTTTAAAATACAGCTTTTGATGCATTCTTGTTTATTTATAAAGAATATACCAAGATTTTGCTGAATGCAGAAGGAATCAAATAGCAAGACACAGCTTCTTTTGTTCACAGCACCAAGAGCACTCTTTTAATCTGCACCCTGACACAAAAGTCTTTCCCTAGATTAGCGTCATCCTCTGTATTTTCTTCCATCTCCCCACACAACTACTCAAAACAATACTCAGCAAAAGCTCCTGGGTAGGTTCATATATGTAGTCATAGGTGGGACTTATCCTTAAAGTTATGTTAACTGAAGGGTGTATTCACACCTATCAATCTCAATGAAGTTTTAACTCACTCCATAACAAAGTTTCATCCAGCTCATTACATTACCAATTCAGGATTGAGGGGATCTCTCATTGTTATTAGTTATTTATATTCTATGTGCTCCAATTGGGATCTGTCCCACCCCCACAGTACTGGCTGGCTCAGGAGTCTCCGAACTACAGACCACAGGCCATACCTGGCCTGCCAACACATTTTGACCAGCCCACTCCCCCACTGACCCCACACCCCCACCCCCTCCTTTCACTCCTCCCACAAGACCAGTTTGCTGCTCCCAGCCTCAAGCAGCACCATGTGGGGGCCACTCTCCAGTCTCCCATACAAGCCCCACTCCTTTCCCCGCCCCCTCCCACATGATGTGGGCCCAGACTTTCTGGACCACCGTAAGGGCAAGACTCAGGTATTTGGTGCTCCCAGCTGAAAGTTTGGGGGCGTCTGTGCTAGGTGGTGCACAATAGATCCATATCAATCTATCTCTCTCTCTATAAACATATGAAGAGACAGCCCCTACCCCTACGAGTTTACAAACAGATCCGAGTCAGCTTAGAGGGCAGATGAAATTTTCAAGGGCCAGGACTGAGCAATACTGAGTTTTTGTGGGGATACAGAGAAGATAAAGAAGTGGATGCAGAAATACAGAGATTTTAGTTTGGTAAAAATCCTGCCAGATGTACATTACATAAAAAAATTGTGTGTCTGGTGGGTTGCGCAGGATGTGGTTTTGAACATATAGAAGAGAGTGAGTCTTGTGGATTCAAGGCTGAGATAACATATACAAAAGCTGCACAGTCTGTCACAGATCATAGCCCATAGTAATATAGGCATATTGGTCCTGATTTGCAGTCATGTTTGAGCACACACACGTGTGGGCCAACTTTATGCACATGCTTACTCCGTATGCATGCACAGTTCTGGGGATGCAAGCATTGCATGGCTCCATAACTGTGTGTGCAAATGCTCAAGTGCAAAATGTAGGTATGTGTTGCACTTGCACAAATTACAGGATACCAGGGCCACTAGCAATAATGACTCAGAGCCACATTCTGTTGGCACCCTGCAGGAATGACGTAGTTCTTAAATCTCAAGTTGTATCTACTCTGGAAACACCGCGATGTGACAGCTGTGGGGGTTCTTCCATTGCTGTAGTAAATCCACCTCTCAGAGAGGTTGTATCAGGGTGACAGAAAAATTCTTCCATGTGTTTTTTTCACACTGATTACCAATGTAGCTATGTCAGCCTAACTTCAGTGTAGATCAAGCCTTAGCTATTCTCGAAATTCACAGACCCGTATAGGCCTGGCACTGGCAGAATAGCAATGTACCAGGTGTCAGCTAATGAAGTAAGCACATTCCTGATTGGATAGGACTCGACACAAATACAAAGATCTCTCAAGCCTCTGTGTAAACACTTTGTTAAAGGATGGTACAAGAGCACATCAGCCCTGCAGAGAATAAGGAGAGGATGACGGATGAGGATGTTTTGTTCTAACTAGCAGGCAGGTAGCTAACACCTGGAATGTAACGTGCAACTTGCTTGCATCAATGTATAAAAGGAGTTGTCTTAGGAGGGGCATCTTTGTCCGGCCAAGGGGAGAGTATCTTGGGGTGTTGATCGGGGTGGTTCCATTGTTACGGTCATACATACCAACCACTGAACCAAGGCGCTAAGGCTGTGCTTTGTCAATCAGAAACTTGGACGTTTGCTTTCACCACCCAGCCGAACCCGTGATTTTTCTTTACGATTAACACCGAGGACACCTGAATCGGTAAGCTGCATTTGCAGCAAGTGTAGCTGACATCAGTGCCCCAAGAACAGCAGGACTGAGCAGCTGGAACAAGTGAGAAGCCTCAGCAACTCTCCTCATCATGTCCCGATGCTAATGGGAACTGTCCTGGCAAGATGGAGAGGAGCGCCCACTTTTCATCCTTTCTTTTAGACAATGCAAAATTATCTGGGAAAATCCCTGACTTTTAGCCTGCCTGTCCCTGCCCAAGCACACACCCTTGTGTGCACATTGAGCATCCCGCACTGTTTTAATGCACTTGTCAGTACCCCGTGTTTCAAAAATTCAGCGCGGTGTGCTCTGTCTGCAGATTTCTTCAAGCTGCAGACCACAGAACACAAAGGTTCATTTCTTCATTTTTCTTTCTGCTTGCACAAACATTTGGCCCGGATGTAGCAATGGGGCTAGAGTTTTCTATGTAAAAGTGAACCAGCATGCACTAAGTTTCTTCCACTGATGCTGGCTTGCGGAAGGAATAATTGCCTACCAGCTCAGGAAGTGGTACGGTTGCAGCAGTAATAGCCACAAACTCTCTCTATCTGCTGTCTCTTCATGTGGGTGGATGGGGGAATGTGCCAGTGGTTTGCTTTTGGAAATCAGACATCATTTGAATGCAAGGCACTCACTGAGTTTCTTTAATGGTGTAAAAGCCATCCATTAATACATAAGGCTTGCCACATGGATGGCCATTGAAGAACCCCAGGAACAGCATTGTGTGCTCATATGTAATCGTGGGGTCTTGAGGAGCCTGAGTCTTTCCTGTAACGTTGGATTAAGGACCTTGGACCATGCTTAGGAGCACAGTATGTAGCCAGCAAACCTGCCAGCAGCCAAGCTTCACTAATTCAGCATAAAACCAAATGAGTTTCCTCAAACTGACCCTCACTGAGGCCAGTCATTCAAATGTCGGGAATTAGCCAAAAGGGATGATCTGCTATCATGCACTGGAGCTCAGAGCTTCTCTAGAACAAAGCAGGAGACAGTTGGCAAATTCAAGGTTTCTTGGGCTTTTCTAAAATACCCAGAGGGACATCAAAACTTGGCAAATATCTGAGAGACATCAAGAATGAGAGAACGTGGTTCAAGGGGGTTCCCACCCAATGGCGTTTCTGCTAGGCTCAGTTTGTGGCCTGTTGTGTGGGGGATACCAACCCACCAGGAACTGAAGATTGATCTTTAATGAAAAACTGTGCCATGTGATGAAACCTCCAGGAATACGTCCAACAAAATTGGCAGCCCTACATCCAGGATGGCTCCCTGGCTCTTTAAGAGAGCTGGGACACTCATAAAAATGTTATCCCCCACGGACAGCAGCCTTACCTGGAGCTTGAGAAGGTAGAGACTGAGTACTTGTTTCTGCACAGGTTTCTTGTCTTTGGTTTAAATTACCTACAATTATGAATTTAAAATAAAATTAGGGTATTGCTGTTCGTAGAACTGATCGTAACATGCTCCAAATGAGCTAGGCTCACCTGTGTGTGGTGTCGCCAGCCTGACAACACCAAAGGCATGCAACATGCAAACACACACAATGCTGCAAAGGAAACCCCAGCATAATGTCTGATAATCTGCTGTCTTGCAAACCTGCTTGGGACACTCTGTCCTGTCTCAGCCTTCAATATACCCTGACTCACGGTTAATCTTTTGTTTCCAGAGACGTGTTAAACTTCAGGTTTTTATACAAAGCAGTTTGCTTTGGTTAATGATGCGACTCCCCCTATTTGCTCTGCTAAACTGGCTGCTGTCTAAATTTGACCCACACTGCCATTCAGTAAGTAACAGGGTTACCCACAACTCACTTGATTTCAGCAGCACTCCAGTGGAGTTTCCAGGCTGATGCTAAATTTTCCATTTGCATGGATTTTTGTGTTGATGATACATCAATGCATTGTAGGGAGTTGTCAAGGAAAAGACAGAGAGTCAGCAGCTGATGGATAATAGTTGAGGTTGTTGAGTGGGAAACGTTTTTGGCTTGTGAGATAAGCACATCAACTGGCTAAATTATCAGCAGTCAAATTGTTACCAATACCAAACTTACGAGGCATCAGAATCAACACAGAGAGAAAAACAAGGCTGGCCACAATTCTCTCACAGCTGTTGCATCAGGCTGCCTGCCTGCAGACTCAGGCAGATCCCACTACACTGGTTTGTACTTGAAGTTTTTTTTCACAACCAACAGAGCTATAGAAACAGTTTTCTTTTTAAATGAAAAAGCCTCTGGAGCACAGTTCTGTGGCAAAGAATTGAGCTGGGGACACTCATAGACCCAGTTCAGGGTAAATGGCGCTCTCTATATCATTAGCTATGAGTGAAAGGCTTAGAGCTTTCATCTGGATAAAGCTCAGCATTTATCAGAGCATCTTTGAGCTAAAAAAAAAAAAAAATTAACCTGGAAGTCTCTCAGGAAGACACTCAATTCTTTCTGTTGTCATTTCCAGCACTTCCTATTTCTGCTTGAGCTGAAAGTTCAATTAAATCACTATAGTACTTTGGTATTTCCTCTTCCACGGTTCAGCTGAAAGCAGGAAGCTAGAGGTGCATGTAAAACATCTCTGCAATGTACTTGTTTTGTACCAAAACCTATGAACAATGAGCATTTTAAATAATTATTTAATATTTGCATTACAGTAGCACTCAGAGGCGCCCACCAAAATCACTGTATTAAACACTGTAACATAACAGATGCATCCTGGAGGTGAATGCCTGGCTGCGGAGATGGTGTTACCAGGAGGGCTTTGGCTTCCTCGACCATGGGGTGCTGTTTCAGGAAGAAGGACTGCTAGGCAGAGACGGACTCCACCTATCCAGGAAGGGAAAGAGCATATTTGGAAGCAGACTGGCTAAGCTGGTAAGGAGGGCTTTAAACTAGGTCCGAAGGGGGAAGATGACCAACACCCACAGGTAAGTGAAACTGAGGGAAACCTGGGGGAAGGGATGGAACTTGGGGGGTGCTGGGGCTGTAACAGCAGGAATAAAAGAGAGGGTAGTTGGAACTGGGGGCAGGGGTCAAATAATTGTTTTTTTTTTCCTGATAAAGTCATAATACCTCAGGCGAGTGGGGAAGGACGACACCGGAAGAAATTGCAAGGGGGAAGATGCGACAGGAGGGAGAATCGACAGGGCAAAGTAGGGCAATGGGCCCGGTATCTTAGGTGCCTGTACACAAATGCGAGGAGCCTGGGAAACAAGCAGGAAGAATTGGTAGTACTGGCACAGACAAGGAACTATGATATAATTGGAATAACAGAAACGTGGTGGGATAACTTGCATGACTGGAGCACTGCCATGGATGGATATAAATTGTTCAGGAAGGACAGGCAGGGAAAAAGGGGGGGAGGAGTAGCGTTATATGTAAAAGAGCTGTATGACTGCTCGGAGCTCCACTATGAAAGTGGAAACAAGATGGTTGAAAACTTGTGGGTTAAGGTTAGGGGAGAATGCAACAAGGGGGATGTTGTGGTGGGTGTCTGCTACAGACCGCCAGACCAGAAAGAGGAGGTGGATGAGGCGTTCTATGGACAACTAACAGAAGTTTCCAGATCGTCGCAGGCCCTGGTTCTTATGGGGGACTTCAATTATCCTGATGTCTGCTGGGAAGATAATACAGCAGTGCACAGGCAATCCAGGAAGCTTTTGGAGAGTATTGAAGACAACTTCCTAGTACAAATGCTGGAGGAACCAACTAGGGGCCTTGCACCTCTAGACCTATTGCTCACAAACAGAGAAGAATTGATCGGGGAAGTAGAAGTAAATGGCAACCTGGGCAGCAGCGACCATGAGATGGTAGAGTTCAGAATCCTGATCAATGGAAGGAAGGAAAGAAGCAGAACACACACCCTGGACTTCAGAAAAGCAGATTTTGGCTCCCTTAGGGAGCTGATGGGCAGGGTCCCATGGGAAGCTGATCTGAAGGGGAAAGGTGTCCAAGACAGCTGGCTGTATTTTAAAGAAACCCTGTTAAAGGCACAGGAAGATAACATTCCGATGTGCAGAAAGAACAGCAAATGTGTACGGCGACCAGCGTGGCTTAGCAGGGAACTCTGCGGGGAGCTGAAACATAAAAGGGAAGCTTACAAGAAGTGGAAGCTTGGACAGATGACAAGGGAGGCGTATAAAGATATTGCTCGGGACTGCAGGGATCAATCAGAAAGGCCAAAGGACAATTGGAGTTGCAGCTAGCAAGAGATGTGAAGGATAACAGAAAGGGGTTCTATAAGTATATCAGCAACAAGAAAAGGATCAGAGGTGGTGTAGGTCCCTTACTGAATGGGGCAGGCATCCTCGTGGAGGATGATGCGGAAAAGGCTGAAGTACTCAATGCTTTTTTTACTTCAGTCTTCACAGGGCGGGCCAGCTCCCAGGCTACTACACGGGGTAACGCGAACTGGAGGGAAGAGTGGCCCTCGGTGATGGAAAGTCAGGTTAGGGAACACTTAATGAAATTGGATGTGCACAAGTCCATGGGGCCGGATGAACTGCATCCGAGGGTGCTGAGGGAGTTGGGGGAAGTGATTGCAGAGCCGCTGGCCATTATCTTTGAGAACTCGTGGCGAACGGGGGTGGTCCCGGAGGATTGGAAAAAGGCAAATATAGTACCTATCTTCAAGAAAGGGAAAAAGAGGATCCGGGGAACTACAGACCGGTCAGCCTCACCTCAATCCCTGGGAAAATCATGGAGCAGGTCCTCAAGGAATCCATCCTGAAACACTTGGAGGAAAATAGAGTGATCAGGAACAGTCAACATGGATTCACCAAGGGCAAATCGTGCCTGACCAACATGATTTCCTTCTATGATGAGATGACTGGATTTGTGGATGCGGGAAGAGCCATTGACGTGATATACCTTGACTTTAGCAAGGCTTTTGATACGGTTTCCCACAGCACTCTCGTTGGCAAGTTAAGGAAGTATGGGTTGGACGAGTGGACCGTAAGGTGGATCGAAAACTGGTTAGATCAACGGGCTCAGCGGGTAGGAATCAATGGCTTGATGTCTGGTTGGCAACCGGTAACGAGTGGAGTGCCCCAGGGGTCGGTCCTGGGGCCGGTTCTATTCAACATCTTCATTAATGATCTTGATGATGGAATAGACTGCGTGCTTAGTAAGTTTGCAGATGACACCAAGTTGGGGAGAATGGTAGATACTCTGGAGGGCAGGGACAGGATCCAGAGAGACTTGGACAAATTGGAACACTGGGCCGAAAGAAACCTCATGAGGTTCAACAAAGACAAGTGCAAAGTCCTGCACTTAGGATGGAAAAATCCCATGCACTGCTACAGGCTGGGGACCGATCAGCTAAGTAGCAGCGCTGTAGAAAAGGACCTGGGAGTTATGGTGGACGGGAAGATGAATATGAGCCAACAGTGTGCCCTTGTTGCCAAAAAGGCCAATGGCATATTAGGCTGCATCAGTAGGAGTATTGCCAGCAGATCGAGGGATGTGATAATTCCCCTCTATTCGACACTGGTCAGGCCGCATCTGGAGTACTGTGTCCAGTTTTGGGCTCCCCACTACAGAAAGGATGTGGACAAATTAGAAAGAGTCCAGTGGAGGGCAACAAAAATGATTAGGGGGCTGGGGCACATGACTTATGAGGAGAGACTGAAGGAACTAGGCTTATTTAGTCTACAGAAGAGAAGACTGAGGGGAGATTTGATAGCAACCTTCAACTACTTGAAGGGTTGCTCCAAAGAGGAGGGAGCTAGGCTGTTCTCGAGGGTAACAGAGGACAGAACAAGGAGCAATGGTTTCAAATTACAGCTGGGGAGGTCAAGGTTGGATATTAGGAAAAACTTTCTCACTAGGAGGGTGGTGAAGCATTGGAATGGGCTATCTAGGGAGGTGGTAGAATCTTCATCTTTGGAGATTTTTAAGGCTCGGTTAGACAAAACTCTGGCTGGGATAATTTAGGGGCAGTGGTCCTGCTTTTTAGCAGGAGGTTGGACTAGATGATCTCGTGAGGTCCCTTCCAACCCTATTATTCTATGATTCTATGATTCTATAACCACACGAAGCCACAAAGCCTGCCCCTAAACAGTTTAACCCAAGAAGCTTTTTAAAAAAAAAGTTTACTGAACTCGGAGGCTAAAACTTGTTTTAGCTTGAACTCTGAAAGAAAGTACAAATCAATTCTTAGTTTCAGATTGTTGCTAGATTCAAGCTTGTTCCCTTTTCCTTTTGTGTGCAGTTACCCCTGTTGCACTTAGCTAATCATGGAGGCATCACTTAGAATTATGCATGATTAACATGCAATAGCAAGACTATTTTCATGAGCTGTCTGCTTACATAGCCTGTCTTATTTTTATAACTTCCTGCTAACCAGGAAGCTGAGCACTGAAAAGAGGCAACTGCTAAATGGACAAGACACCCTTCAGTGAAATCCTAGATCTACTGCAGTCAGTGAGGCTCAAGATTTCCCCCCTTGAGTCAAGAACTATTAAAATAAGTGTTTGGTGTCTACAAGTCTCTGTGCAGTGGAATTCATTGTTAATGTTGACAGCTTCTATGGAGCAAAAATCCCATTCCAAAGCCATCTCCTCTATTCTACTGTATAGATCAGACTGGGAAGAAATTTCTTTTGATGTTTTCAAGGGAAGAAAACCACACTTTTTAAAGTTTTTAACTTTTTTAAGGGCTACATAGTCAAAGATTATGGGATAAATTGTTCCAGCATGTGGGACATTCAATTATAATGATATAAAGAACAATGTTAATATAAAGACAACAGAGTCCTGTGGCACTTTTAAAGACTAACAGATTTATTTATCGCATGAGCTTTCGTGGGAGAAAATCCCACTTCGTCAGACATCTGTTAGTCTTTAAAAGTGCCACAGGACTCTGTTGTCTTTCTACAATAGACTAACACAGCTACCCCTTTGGAATGTTAATATAATTATGCATGTAAAACAAAATGACAGACGTGTATATTGCATTTATTGCATATTGTCACTTTGTCCCCTCATCAAAACTCTCAATTTGGACTAGTCAATACCTTGAGTCCTTCCAAAGAGATTTTGCCTTTCTGGACATTGCCAATTTGGGAATCTGGATGTTCTGATCATTTAGATACTGGCCCTGATCCTGGCAAGTATTGAGCATCCTCAACCCCCAGTTAGGTCAAAAGGAACTGAGAATGCTCAATATTTTATAGGATCAGGCCTAGAACAGGCCAAGTGGACACAGTCCAAAAGGATCCATTGATTGTATTTCACTGTATTTCCATCCTAAAATATCCACTCTTATAATACCAAATTCACTCCTGCCATTGTTCCGTCAAAGTCATTTAGCTCATCAGCTCTAATACAGCGAGACCGAAGAGTGGTAGTGGTAGGGAGCAAAGTTCTGACTTCTTCTTTGGGAAGAAGCTAGTGGGGACTGTGTTTCTACACAGATTGCTGCTGATCAACCCCTTCCTCCCTCTCCCCCCCACCTCTTTCTCCTTTACCTTCTCCGGAGGCACTCAAGAGTAGAATCTCAAGGTCCATGGGGAGGCTGCATTCCATACAGGCACATTGGATAAATTGCTTCCATATGGTCGACCCTGCATTCTCAAGCGTGTCAAGGAGCAAAGAGACCTTTTCTTTGTGGTCCATGATTCCATCCACGTGACTTGAGTCCAGGTGAGGAAGGAACTGTTTGGCTTTCTTGAGCAGCCACTTAGGGTCATGGCTCAGGGACTCCACCAGCTGTGGTCGAACATTTGTGATGGCCCTTTGGAGATCCATATCTTCCATCTGGAGCTGGAGGGAAGAAAGCTGACAGATTAGTGATGGAGTTGGGAACAATGGAAACATGCCTTTGCCATAACACCTACAAATCACTACTGACAGGTGTTGGTAAGACTGTTTATCCAAAACCTTATCTCTACTGTTCCCTTGTCCATACATTCCCTACCACTTATCTATTCTGCTGTATTACTGACAAAATCCTAGACAATGAGCTTTTTGGCGTGTGTTTGCAGGGTCGAACCACAATTTTTTCAGGCCCAGTACAAACTTGTAACATGGGCTCCTATGGCCTCCAGGCTCTGATAAAGTGCACCCTTTCCCCCACCTCCTGCCCTGGCTGTTCAGTTGTATGGTGCCTAGCGCAATGGAAAGCCAATCCTTGTTTTGGAGTGCTTAGACACTACTGCACTAGAGATAAAGAACAGAGCCTGAATGCTTGCAGAGTTGCATTAAAAAAAAGTTACAACTTCATCATCAATAACTTTATTGATATGACAAGTTTTGTCACAGTTAACACAGTGTCATAACAACAGAGCCATTGGAAGGCTGTGGACTCCAAGGGTGCGTCTACACTTGTAAATTAAGTCGACTTAAGCTTGCTTAAGTCGACTTAATTTACTCTGCGTCTACACTGCACTTTCTTTAAGTTGACTTAAGCAAGCTGCTTAAGTCGACTTAAGGAAAATTAAGTCGACTTTATAAACCCTCCTTTGAAGTCGACTTTTGGCTTAAGTCAACTTTCTAAAGTTGACTTAAGCCAGTGTAGACCTGGAGTAGCCCTAAGTCGACTTTAAGTCGACTTAGGGCTCTCCAGGACTCCCCCACTGCCCTCCCTGCCAGGGCAGCTGGCACAGGGAGAGCCTGGCATGCCCCCCCACAGGGCAGGGCAGAGCCCTGCCCACCCTGCTCCTATGCCCTGCCAATGTCCCTGTCCTCCTCTCCCCCATTGTTATCAGGTACAATGGAGCAAAGGCTGAGCCCCTGGCACTTGGCAAGGGGTGCCCCCCCTGCCACCATGGACCAGTCCCAGGTCCACCTAGCCCCTACAAGTTGACCTAGGCGTCCAGTGTGGATGCTCTAGGTCGATTTTATAGGGTGCCCCCAAAGTCGACTTAGCTAAGTCGACTTAAATTAACAAGTGTAGACATAGCCCAAGAATGGGGTTATATTTGCCTATTTAGGGGATTGCTGTATCCATCCTTATTCATGAGTCACTGACTTCAGTGGAATTCTGCCATATTCTTGGCCAACTGGAGGACACAAAACCTTCCACGTACATGTTCTACTCTGACAACCTCTTCTGCCCTACTCCAATGAGGCTCTCCTACCTGCATCCTGAGATGGTTGCTCTCTTTCTAGACTTTCACATCTCCAAATATAACTGGGGGTTCTCCTCCATTTCCTGTGGAATTACCGACCCAAAAAAGTCACACTTTCAAAAGACATGGGTTCTTGGAGGCATGTTTTGTGCATGTAAGTGGATTCTTGGTCCTGTGCAGCCTCTTAGGGGAAAGATGTGACCTGTTAACAGAGCAGGATATAAATACACACGAATAAAGATAAAATGACACATGCAATTACAAGAGTTTCAGATTTACGAGCTTTATCTAGGGGAACAGCATGGATTTGGTAGTGAGCTGCAAAGCTTTTCATATTCAAGTGACCAGTTCAAATTTAGCCCATGTCGGTAACGACCGAAGTTTTTACCATCTGTTGACTGGCCTGTGAGAAACAAGTTGGTAGATGCAGTCTAGCTCCTTACAAATCAGGTTTCATATCGTTGTGTGTGAAGCAGTATTATCTAGAGGTGAGACGGTGGCAGAACTGGAATCTATCTGGGCACTTCACTGGGTGCTCTCCTGCAAGACACTTTGCTGTTTTGTACTCAGTTTCCAAAAGGAGATAATAGCCACAGAGGTGCTTTGAGACCTGGTTAATATCTGGAATGTGCTTTCAGAACCTTGGCCAAAGAACTGCAAAGCAGTGGTACGGCCATCGAGCCACCGCTGCAATTGATCCTGAATAGCACTCTTCCTGGTTATTTTGCAGAGAGGACAAGAAATGAAGAAGTCACGGAGAATTACTTTCTATCCCCTAGATGAGGCTGAGGGTGGGAGGGCATCACTCCCAGCTCAGCATATTGATGGTGGTTCAGAGAGGGGAAAACTGTACTGTTAATTTGATACCCCTCACTAACATTATTTCATCTAATAAATAAATAAACCTGGGAATCTATCTTAGGCATTCATATAGTATCTGAGACTTCCCCAGGCATGCTACCTATACTTTGGATTGGTCTCTAGGCTATTCATCCAAAATCTTTCACTATCAATAATTTCACTTTGCAATTAAGATGTGACTGGATAAACTGAGTCACAGCAACACCTGAGTGTGCCTTATCTGTGAGTCAGGGAGCATTTAATTGCAGAATTTGTTCTGTGCAATTCTGGGAGCATAAAGATGATGGGAGAAAAAATGAGTTTGCAGTTCATGGTATACACTAAGCACCTGATCCAAAGCTCATTGGCTGCGTCTACACTGGTAAATTAAGTCGACTTAAGCTTGCTTAAATCGACTTAATTTACCCTGCGTCTACACTACACTTTGCTTAAGTCGACTTAAGGAAAATAAAGTCGACTTAATGAAAATTAAGTCGACTTTATTAAACCTGCTTTTTACTCGACCTAAGGCTTAATTTGACTTTTTAAAGTCGAATTAAGCCAGTGTAGACGTGGGGTAGCCCTAAGTTGACTTAGGGCTACCCCAGGACTACACCAATGCCCTCCCTGCTGGGGGGGGGCACAGGGGGGAGCCCGGCATGCCCCCCAAAGAGCAGGGCAGAGCCTGTGTGATGCTGTCTGGATTTAGGGAAGCATTTA
>ML685783.1:478865-598872 GCA_007922175.1 Pelusios castaneus
AAATAAATCTGTTAGTCTTTAAAAGTGCCACAGGACTCTGTTGTCTTTCTACAATAGACTAACATGGCTACCCCTTTGGAATTTGACTATAGAGGGACAAGTTCTATAAGCATGGGACACACTAAGTCCCTAAACCCCCATCTTGCTGACTTATATTTGAGGTTGGCCAACAAATTGGCAGATGCACCTCTTAGATGGAGACGTAAGAGAAAATAAATCAGATTTGAAAGTTAACCAGGTACAGGTTTATTAAGTAGGTTAACACGTTAAGGCCAGAAAGGACTGTTTGGTGTCCTCCATAACAAGACACAGAACTTCTCCTAGCTACTTATCCAGTGAGGAACTTATTCTTTCCGGCTACACAAGTGAACATTAAGCCCACTACCTCACGGCTGAATCCTTTCGAAAGCCATCCAGTCTCCATCTAAAGATTTATCCAGGGTGATAAACAGCGATTTCAATTCAAAAGTTCCCTCACTATTTCAACCACTCCGTTTCAACGAGCATCAAATGTTCACCCGCCATATAAAATACAATAAGATCTAGGGTGACAGAGCTGGAAACAGCTCCTGGGGAAAAATAGCAAAGTCACGGAGGAGTATTTTGCTAGCTGCAACGGGGTCCAATATAGCCACTAAAAGTTTTGGGGGCCAGAAAACGAACCTGACCCCTTTGTGATGGAGATGTTCCCAGGAACGGCTCTGAACGAACTAAGCCGACAGCGGCCTTGGCCCACCCTCCCAGCCAAGCTCAGAGCCCCAGGAGACCCCTCTTTGCAAAGACTGGCGTCTCACCATCCATCTGCGCCTGGACGCCGGGTCCCAGGGGCTCGGAGCCGGCTGGGATGAGAGAAAGCGACCCCGCCCCCCTACCGACCACTTCTGCAAGCAGACACGGCACAGGCACTCACCGCAGCCGCCTAGGGGAGTCTCCGGCTCCGGGGCGCAGCTCCCCGCTCTGCACCCCACTGCAGCAGCCCAGATCCCCCCCGGGCCGCAGCGGCCGCCCCATTCGAAAGTGAAATTAAACTTCGCCGCTTTCCCAGCTGAAGCCTCATTCTAAGAAACCATGTGATGCCGCAGCCTCCAGGCACCGGATCCCGGCTCAGACAGGAGCATGTGGGAGAGGTTCTGGCACCCCTCGGCCGCCCCAGAGAGGCCACGATCGAGGTTAACAGCCTGGGAGAGAGGAGTCGGGATCTAAACATCGGCAGTGCTGTATGACCCCGGGGGGGGGGGGGGCCTGCACACATCATACGGAGGTCCTGGCCTGCCTGGCTTCCAGGAACAGCTCGTTTCCCATCTGATTTTCCCTGCTGCACATTGCTCAGTCTCCCTATCTTAGGGGAATCTTGCCACTCAAGATCCTCATTTAACCCGAGTCCTCACCCTCTGCAGGTTTAAGTCTCAAGTGCTCAAATGGGTTGGAAAACTTAATTCACCTCCTAGGTATGATTTGTTACAAGAACTGAGGAGGATCAAGTCTCTGTAATACAAGAGATCACAGAACGTCAAGGCTCAAGGTGCCATAGCTTTATCCCTGTGCTAACCTCCTTAGGGCCAAACACAAAGAGAAATTTGGTCTGGAACCCATGGAAAGCAAATCCAGACCTGGTCAGTTCTCTGAAAGCTCCAGGACCGAACGATGGCCAGGACATGGTGGGATTGGGTTTGGGTTTTAATTTGGATTGAGGAAAGGGTTTGCTTTTCTTTGAAGGCCCTGCTCTGGTCTCACTTTGAGCTGAGGTGGGACTAGATCATTGGTTTTCAAACTTAGGGTGGACCCAGTACTGGGTCGCAGACCCTCGGGCACTGGGTCGAGGCACCCCCTGCTTCCACCGTCAAAAGACTGGAATGAATTGCTCAAAGATATAATTGCTGGGTCGCGGACATAAATGATTTTTTTCAACTGGGTCCTGAGGAAAAAAGTTAGAAAACTACGGAACTAGATAACTTCCTCAGGTATCTTTTCTGACCCTAGTCTTTTATGATTCAAAGTATGTTTCTGAGGGTCCACCTACAGTTGGAGCTGCGGGGGGTGGGGGGCAAGATTCTCACAGGTCACACAAACCATGCGGCTCTCCTGGTGCTATAGCATGCTAAAAATGACTGTAGACGGGGTGGTGTGAGCAACAGGAGGGGCTATTTGTCCCAGGAGGCATTTTTCTGCAGAAAATTCCATTTAGTCATAGGAAAAACAAATATTAAGAACGTAAGAATGGCCATATCAGGTCAGACCAATGGTCCATCTAGCTCTGCATCCTGTCTTAGACCAGTGTCCAGTGCCAAGTGCTTCAGAAGGAATGAACAGAACAGGTCATCATCAAGTGATCCATCTCCTGTTGGCCATTCCCAGCCTCTGGCAAACAGCCAGCCCGGCCCATGCTGACTGATAGCCATTGATGGCTCTAATATCTATGAATTTACCTAGTTCTTTTTTTAGCCCAATTTCATTCCCATGAAAAATTTACAATTCAGTCTTTTGCAGAAGCTGATGCAATAGTGGATAAAGCACACGGCTGCCACAGGAGAGAGAAGCCCAAAATCCTGCCTCTTCCCCAGATATTCTGAACCAGTACTTTAAATCCCCCTGTCTTTCATGGAGGGTAATGCTTCCCTGCCTCCATGGGTGGTGGGTATAGGCTTGGGAGGTTAAGCTTCCGCAAACATCCCCCGCTGGGAGCTCCCACTTCTCTCTGTTCCACCCCTGCTCCACTACTGCTCTGCCCTAGCACCTGCTCCCTACTGACCCCCTCCTTTGAGGCTCCGCCACCCACCGCTTGCACCTCGTCACCCTCTTCCCTAAGAGACATGAGCAGTGAATGGCAGGTGGTAAGGTCTCGGAAGGGGGGGGTGAAGAGGTGCAGGCAGCAGGCAGGGAGACCTCGGGGGGGGGGGGGGCCAAGCAGGAGTAGGCAGAGCAAGGTGTAGGGCCACAGTCCCAGTCCCAGTGCCCCCTAAAATATGCCACCCATGCCTGCCTCATGGGGTTGGCAGGTAAAGGACAGAGATCGTCAGGTGTGAGGTGAAGTTGATTATCCCCAGTGGTTGGCCAAGAAGCCCAAAGTTGCAGGGAGCTTTGCAATCACTCTCTCAAAAGGGGCATATTATATAGTGCCTCAGTTCTGGGCCACTGAAACTCACCCGCATCCTGTGCAGCAGCAGGTGTGGCCAGGACATGCCGACAAAGGGCTTCTTCCCTCAGTAGATGCTAAACTTGTGTGCCTGGCAGAGAGCACATCTCCCTCTCTTTGTCACATTCACACCTCTAGTTTACCCATTTAAGCAAAAATCCTCTCTCAAACACAAAAGGAGGCAGACAAGCAAATCTAAAACCTCATTTGGCTAGCAGCAGGGTGGCTCCTGAGGCCACTCCTGCAGGACAGAATTGGAGACAGATGACCCAGGCAAGGCAACCACCTGGGAGGCCAGGCTCTGTGGGGTGCCCAGTTTGGAGAAGCTGTGTTTTTGTTCTCACGGACAAAAGGGAAGTGAAGTGAAGTGAAGTGTGGATTCATGTTTCACTAACTTTCTAGAATATCCAGGACCTTAAATTATAGAACTTTCCAGACTTCCCGAGAACTACAAATGTGTCGTCTTCCATGATGGATAAATCATGCATGTGAATCGTGCATCAAAGTCATGAAATGGCCTACATATGCAATAAGAAACAAGGCATTCCAAAGTTTAACAAGTGGAGGGGAGCAGCCATTTGGTCTAGGGCCGGCTCCTGAGTATATTGATGTCAGGCAGCAAGGCATTCATGTCAGGACTAGAATGAAACATGGTAAAGGGGAAAAGGTGGTATGTTCTCCTGGGACACTTAGAAACAACAGCTGTCATTGAAGATGAGTTCTTGGGTAGGGGAGCCCTGCACTTTGAAATATGTTTTTAAGGGTCCCCCTGTGCTTCAGGCTGGGGGCAGGATCCCCAGCTCCCTGTGGCGGAGCTCTGTTGGAGCTAGCAGGCTAAGAGTTGGGACATAGTGGGGCTGGTCTGAGCAGTGGGAGGACCTATTTGCCCAGCAGTCACCCTAGGGGTGTGTCTACACTTGCAACTTAGGTTGACTTAAGGATGCTTAAGTCGACCTACAGAACGCCACGTCCACACTGGGCACTTATTAAGTCGACTTAAGTGCTTCCTTAATTTGACTTAACAACTTCCCCTCTTTAAGTCAACTTAAGGCTTAAGTCAACTTATTAAGTCAACTTAAAGCCAGTGTGGACGGGGAATAGCGCTAAGTCGACCTTATTAAGTCGACTTAAAGCCAGTGTGGATGGCTATGTCTACACTACAGGCTCTGTTAAGTTGACTTAGCAAGGTCGACTTAACAGAGTCGACTTGGCTTAACAAGTGTAGACATAGCCCTAGTGTCTGGGACACTACTGAGGGGATAGCCCCTCCTGCTTCCCGCAGCTCCACTCTATTTTTAGGGGGCTAGTTAGATCTGAACGAGTGTGGGTAGGTCTCCAGCTGGGACCTACACTTCACTCCGCATATAGTAGCCTGAGGTTACGTCTACACTGCAACACAAGAGATGTGAACGTGCTAATGCAGGCATAGCCCAGCCAAAAACAGCAGTGAAAATGCAGCAACAGGGCCCTGGGGAACTGAGCAATCTATGCCCCTGTCTAGCATTGTGCAGGCTGGTGCACCCTGCTACCACATAATGAAACCTCCAGGAATACATGCAACCAAACTGGTAACCCAATGAGGGGCTACCAGAATATCTACCAGGAGCGCTGCCCCGCCTGCCTGACCCATAGCAGAATGAGCCCTTCACAAACAGCGAAACTTAGCAGCCGGAAGCTGTGGCGGGTTGCAAAGGCTGGTTTGCTTGCAGACTGGGAGCTGGCCAGGCAGAGACAATCAGAGGTGGCAACCTGCCCACTGCCGTTTTGACTTGTGCAATGAACGTTACTCCTGAACAATCAGGAAGTCCCTGGCACTGCCTTGCCATTTCTGTGCCATTTGTACTGTGGTTGGACGAAGTGAAAGAGAGATAAAGGGATCCCAGCCACAGTAGCACCAGGGTAGGGCACTTTGATCTCATGTCCAAAATGTGGACTGCAGAAAAGAAGGAATGTTGGGCCTGTGTTAAGGTTGCTATTTAAAATATACCAACAGCAGTGCGAACTAGCATGATTTTCCTAGCACTGCAAGGCCTCATAGCTACTTCCTCTCCCCTTGGCTACTATTCAACAAGCTCACTCCTGCCCCCATCGGGATTGATGGCTAAGGATGTGGTCTCAGTGGTTATCTGACTAAAACCACCTGGCTCTCTCAATAACACATTTTCTTTGATGATCTCAGCAGGAGTTACTGAAGCATCAGCATCCTCCTGTGAGTTCAAGAAATTCCCCTCCCTACAAATGGGAAAACAGCTATTAAGTGACTTGCTTGAGCTCACACCAGCAAGCCCATAGCTGGGCTGGGTGCAGAACCCAGGCCAGCCATCTCCCGCTCTCTTGCTCTAGCCACTAGACTCCATGGCCTCTCCACATGTGTTGGCCATATAAATATGAAAGCATGTCACCAGAAACAGAAGTGGATCCTCACATTTCATGAACTGTAGAGACCTCTAATGGGGGGCAGGAGTGTCTCAAACGACTAAGAAAAATCCTGACTTCCAATATATTTTCAGGCAATGAGAAAGTTTGGGTCTCCTACTTTTACTATTGTGATAACCATATGATTCTTGAAGTTGCATTTAGTATTTGTTGCCCCTGTTTTGCTTTTGAGTTCTCTTCCATACTGAAAGCTTTATAGAAACATGATGGCTGAAAAGAAGATATATTTGATGCAGAAAAGTGATTGAACGGCACCAGAAAGTCATAGCATATAAAAAAATGCATGGTGCTGGAGCGTACTTCTGTCTTTTGCTCTTTTCTCATAGTCTTTCTAGCCTCCTCTTTCTGTTGCTCTTAAACTTGCATCAATGCAGCACCATCCCTCTGTTATTAAGATAGCTATCACGGAACAGAGTTTTACGGTTGCAAATTGTGTAGCAAGGGACTATCCCTATCATTTCACACCACAAGAAGTGATGCCTCTATCTAAATATCAGTCATTTCAACTGCCATATTACACTGCAAAATCACCGCTCCTCAGTATTTCGGCATCACTGCTTCTGAGGTTACTCTTTGGGAAGTTAAACAAGGCTAGTGGTCTCAACCTAGTCTCTAAGGATTGTCAATATCACAGCATTACACCCTTTGATACACCTGGTGGCTAGCAGAAACTTGGAACTAGTGCAATAAATGCTGCAATTCCAAGATAGAACAACAGGGATGAAAATGGACCAGTTGAAGCCTTCATTGGGCCGGGCACTAGGTAGTTCTTCAAGCCTGATCCAAACCCACTGACTTACTTAGGTGATTTCTATGCATATGAAAGCTAAGACTTTTAAAGCAACAAGAGGTTGCTTTGGATATGGAATTCACCATCCATGTTTAGCGGGGATTCATCAGAGATATACGTCCATACAATCCAGAGTATTTCTCACTAAAGATCAATATCACTTTTATGGGCTGGGATACAGGGAAGTTGACTAAAAATGCCAAACAAACCCTATCATATAATTTCATTGGGTCATGTGCATTCCTTCTATTTGTGCAGTCAATTCCAACACTCCTTTATGAATAGATCCCTTCTATAACGTTTTCTTAAGAAAATCTACAAGCAAATGATGTGGGAAGCCGAAGTCCAGCTGTATAATTAGGTATCCCTAAAAAAAGAGAAAGACAAGTTATACTAGTTCACACCATATTTACCGCAAGAATCTTGCAATGCTCTGTACATAAAAGTGGATGTATATTTATTTACCTCCCTTGTGATGATCTCAGGATTTTTAATTTCAAATAGATTGAGTCCTTTGCTGTTCATCAGTGATGTTAATGCTGGTTCGATCCCTGTGAAATCAATAAAACCATCTTGTTATAGATCCACTAACTGAAGTTTGCTAGTGCCTTGACACACCTGGTCAGCTCATCTCTCAGACAGTTTGACTGCACAGTCGAAAAGCAACCTTCCCAGACTGGGTGTGGTGCCCTCGAGATCCCATGAACTTTGGGCCATAATGAAACGCACTTCAACTGTCCCTATTTTCCCAAAATGCCGCTTTTAAAGCACTGGAATTTGTGCACAAGGTCTTGATCCTCTTTTCATAAGGGCCACTTTGCACTGAGAAGACAATTGTTCATATTGGTGAATAGGAAAGTGAATCACACATGGGGATGAACAGTAATTTGTACCTTTTAAACACACACGTCTCAGAGCTTTAAACATGCTGGAAAACGCAAACAAAGGAAACACACCAGAGTGTGATTTTTTTCATGACTCTGATGAAGGTGCACTATGAAATCAGCCAGTGAAATAGTGAATCTAACAAAACCTCAGTTTAGTGCCAATTTTGCCAATGTGACTTTTTCCACATTACTTTACTCACCACTTTATTATTTAATCACTTCAATGATGCCTAAGATACCATACAAAGCGTGGCCCTATGTAATTCGGTACACTGCCGTTAAAGGGAAGATTTCCGAACAGACAGAGGAGGTTAGAGCATCTTCCTTGATGCATTGCAGCCAGGGACTCCCATGATGCACCACTTCCCCTCAGCAAAAAAAGAAACCATGGTGCATCATGTTCAATAAAGTCCAATTCTGGAGCCTGATCCATTGAAGAAAATGGGAGCAAGAAGCACCCAAACTACAATTCCCATGCAGTATTTCAGACTCAATGTGTTCACGTTTTGATTTTTCACCACCAAGTCAAAATTTTCCATGGAAAACAACTCATTTCTGAACAGCCACCATGGAACAATTAGAAACAACTTACAGCCATTTCAAACAGCTGTTTGTAAACAGAACTTTCTGTCAGAAGTTTCTCCAGAGGATGAACTCACTTGAAATCACTTCTGGAATTCCAGCAACTGAGATGATTTTCTGTAGGAAATGCCTTAGAGATTTATCTTCCTGGAAATCAAACACATTTACAGGTTAAAAAACGATACCTGCACAGATCTGTAATGCTCCTACCCAGGGTCGTTGCTGCCCCCAAAATAGGTTCGAGGCCCAGGCTCCACCTGGGCCTGATCTGTCCCCCTGGAGAAGCCTGATCCGTCCCCCGGGGTCCCCGGCCATGGCACAGATTGGGCTCCTGCCTCCACCAGCCTACAGCCCAGCCTTGGCTCTGGTGGGGGCTGCATCAGGCCCTGGTCCCCTGCCTTAGCAGGGGCTGCATCAGACCACCGGTAGCGGCTGGGCCCCGGGTCCCTGCCAGACTCAGGGCATGTGTCTCATGTGCTCAGCATCAGCGATGTCCCTGCTTCCCCCTCCTACCCCCCCACCGTCAGTTAGCAAGTGGTCAGGAGATTAACTGCTCTCTACTTACCCCACGTCTGGCCAAAGCACATTTAAAAGCTTTAGGCTCTATCCTGTAGGAACATATTAACCAAGAAAAGATAAAGTCAGTGAGAAGCATCTGAAAAGGCCATCTTTTCTTGTAGCTATCACAGGCAGGTTAAGAGACCAGTGCAATGCACAAGAGACCCCGGTACCTACACAGAGTCAGCGAGATGCAAAACCAGTTTCTTTTCTATATATGCAGGCTGGATAGTGACAGTGACTTCCTGTGAAGAGAAACAGACCGTGTGACTATCTGTCCAGCTTTAGCACCAAATTCATCTGGAGGGAGAAAATTGTTTCCCTTCACTTTTGCCATTTCAGCTGGGTAAATCCAGTTGAGTCTCCAGTTACTCAGCACTTTGGAAAATGAAGCTCTGGGACTTGACTAGATAGGCCTGTCCCTAATGAGCTTTATTTATTAAGTCTGTACTATATCGGTATTCACACAGCACTGAGCAAACACTTAAAATCCCATCCCCACAGGCACTGGGGTATTCTGATAAAGCCAATGGAATTAAACACGAGATGTACATGGCCACAGAGCCAGCATTAAAATAATGAACTGTCAGCTTTACTGAACACTTTCCACAGGACTTTCTAGAAATCTCTCTCTCCAAGGGTCTTGGCCCACCGGGAACTTGTGTAAAGAGCAGGCTGGACTGTCGGGGCTGTTTCTGTGGTGACTGTTCGAAAGCACTGTTTTGGAACAGGGACACGGAGGGAATCTTCCCAAGACATTGCTGTGCCAGCATCTACACAATGCCCTGCCATTGTGCCTTTTCCTCACTTCTCGGGGAAAACTGCTACTGACGATAAACACTTGGAAGCTTGAAATTTGTCTTTAAAACAAAATCTTTGCTCTTTCTAATCTGCCTGAGAGTTCTGGTTTGTTATGCCTGGATTGCTCATTGTCCTCACTGGCTTGTTGTTGTAGAGTCAGATCGACTGCACTGGTTTATTTTTAGAGGGTTGCATGTGACAACGAGGCTGCCGTCATTTATTTTTACCACCTTTACTCGATTAAATAAAACAGAAAAACATCTGTTTTGGATGCAACACAGGAAATTATCGGGAACTTGCTAAAACATACAAAAAGAAATGGTAGGTCATATTTTGGGCCTCTTTCTTCACATTGCCTGTCTCCCTGCCTTGAAAAGGGACAACCCTTAACTGAGGACTACAATTAAAATTTGGGGTAAAGAATCTCTTCTTTAAAAAATAATTTAAAATTCATTCCAATTAAACCAGTGGTTTTTTAATGCTTTTGCATCCCCCTGCAATGTTTGCAATCCAGCCATCGCAGCACTAAAGATCTGAAAGTAAAACTAACTGGGGGGGAAAAAAATCAATTAAGAGACTTTTTTTTGTTTTTTTTTTTAATAGAGTCCAAATTAAGTGACTTGCAAAGGGGAGAGGAGACATAATGATGAGTAAATAAGATTTTTTTATATTCTTCCGCTTTTAATTCCAGGTTCGTTAGTAACATTGATCAAGAAATTTCATTATAACAGGCCTCAACTGAAATTAATGGAGTGAAACCAGTGTGAGAAGAGAATCAGACCAAAGAAATGAATCAAAGAGCTCCTGATCTGACTAATATGCCTTATAGACTCACAGACTCTAAGGTCAGAAGGGACTTATATGATCCTGCCCTCTTGCACAGTGACGGTCCCAGAACCTCACCCACTCACTCAAACCTATGATTGAGTTATTAAAGTAATGTGTCACAATACAGTGGTTGAGAACTGCTGTAAACTATAGCAGGTTAAAGCCACAAAGGGACGTTGAGAGCACACCACCACTCCACCCACAACCTTTGTGACCAGCTATATATATCTAGTGCAGGAGGCCACTGGGGAAACGGTATAGATTCACACCATACTGGGAGAGTCCCAAGAGACCAGTTAAGGGTGAGGCTGGCATAAAGAGAGGATGGGTGAGCTGAGAATCTGTCCCTGTGCCTATAGAGTTTACTGAAGATCTGACCAATCACTGAGGCTTTGCTCTGCTTTGACCCCAGCTGGCAATCATTTCTGTTCCCATTGCTGACAGAATTTGGAAGGATAAGCAAGAACCAGTTCAGCTAAAGTAAGAACCAGCCTGCAACCCTCTCCTAAAAAGACTCACCCTGCCATTTGTCCCAAGCACGTGCCTTTGAGAGAAAGCTCTTCATTTTGAATCCCTGCTAGAGTCCAGTGGGCAGGAATAGGCAGATAGCAAGAAAAAGACACAGGGCAGGAGGTCCTGGGGAATTCTGGGCGGGTACGGGAGGGGTAGAAGCCCTCGAATGTTGTGTTGCAGTGCTCGCCGCAGACAGGTTACATTAGCAGGCTGAGTTAGTGGCTCTCAAGAGCTCTTCTCTGTACCAGTCAATTTGTGTTATAACTATGCTCACCTTCCAGGTTTGTGTCTGTGTGTGTGTGGGGAGGGGGGTGTCAAGGAACACATGAACTACACCCTATATTAACTGGCTAATGAGGACAAACCCCAAGAGAATGGTGGAGGGGTGATGAGAAACTGGCAACTCCAGACTGCTATTTCTTTTCTAAACAATGTCAATATAACAAGCGCTGATTTGTTTGTATTTGCTGAGCACCAACATAGTCTAGACCAGTGGTTCTCAACCACTGTATCAGGACACTTTATTGTGTCACCACATAGTGGTAAGTGTGTCACAGAGAGCCAGGGAAATGACTGGATTTGGCCTGGGAGGGGTGGGGGATGGGCTAGTGTGTCCTGTAGGGTCATGATATGCTACCAAGTGTGTCATGACCCACAAAAGGATGAGACCCACTAGTCTAGATGCAACACAGAGCTTAGAGTGAGCCAGGGTCCCTGCCCCAAGGTGTTTGCAACTTAAAGATTAATTGAATAAGAAACTGACCTTCTCAAAATATAACACCACAGTGGGCTCCGCTCCAGGGGGGAAAATGCTGAGTTCCACAGCTACAGATGACTTTACAATTGTCCCTTCAGGCTGGAGGATAATTTGGGGAGGGGTCAGACTCCAGACCTTAGCCAAAGAGTCATTATAAGAAGTGCCTTGAAAAATCTGTAGGACATAAGGGGGACAGAATAAGGGCTAAGACTTTTCTTGGGTGCATGGTACTTGATTTCTTAATGTATGCTGAACGTACAACATGTGACAACCCATTATAGTCACAGGTTCTTCTCATTTCCCCCCTACCAGCCCCAGTAGATCAGCAGGGATACTGGGGGAAGAATTCAAGGATGAGGGTTAGAGAGAAATCCACTCTTTCCCACCCTGCTGGCTCTACATCTACTACTGTACTCCAAGGGTTGAAGTAGTCTCTGCATCCTTTGCCTCCAACGTCCTACGGATAGTAGGGAGGGGGAAGGACCCAAGATGCTGCGTAGTGGCCAGTAACTGAGCCTCAGCCTGAAAGAGACACTGTGTTCTGTGTCCTCCACCCCCGTGGTGGTTCTGTGTGGCATGGGCTAAATCAGAACCTGTGTATTTTGAACTAGACTTTTTGAGCCCAGTTGGAGAGGCATGACATTGACCCTCAGCTGTGTCATTGGCTTCTGGCTCAGGAAGGGCATTCCCTATGTGTTTCTTTTAATGGAACGTCAAGTGAATAAACAACAGCACCACAGTCCATAAAGATAGCTCTGAACGGACTCTACAGTTACCTCTTGCACAATCCCTTGGTGAGCGTCCGTGTCTTCCATTTCAAACATCTCCTTAAAAAAAAATTTTATAAAAGCAACAATGAAATTACAATTTGGCTTAAGCACAACGTGCTTCCAAACATGTCACCAAAGCAGGGAGGACCAAAGGGTTCCCACAGGTTGAGTGCAGTTCGCAAGGAATTCTAAAAGGTGGCTGAATTAATATGTAATAAGAAGGGAGGCCCCTGGAGACCACAGTGCAATGGTTTACCTTGAACCAAACAACAGTGTGTGCCTGGAGATCTTTGCCACCGCTGAACCAGGCTCTGGTTTTGCTCTCATTTAAAAGTAGGATAAATTACAATACAATGTTCCACACATCAGCAATCATTCCCTATCAGCTCCTCCTCTTATCCTCGTCTGTCTGTCTTTGCTTTTTCACTCTGGCTGCTGCAGTTTTCACTTAGAGGAATTTCTTCTTTTTTTTATCACAGTCACTCTCCTAAGCAGAGCCCAAGCCATGTAGCAATACTAAGCTGCCCTTAACAAAGAGTTCTTGCCTCCTCAGAACTCAGCGTGGTGCAAGCCAGTATTTTAGATCTTGTACCACCTTCTTTTCTTTGGTACTGAATTTTGTTTTCTGAGGATTTTTCTTTTTTCTGTCGTAAGATGCAGTTCTCGCCAATAAAGACTATATTTGTAAGACAGTGTAAGACGCTGTGAGGTACAGATTTCCTTTTCTACCAATGGTCCCACCACAAATTTTGCTTAGTTGACAAGTCCAAAAATTCATTTTCTATCTGCCAATGTAACCCCCTCAGTGTGGCATTCTATCACCACAGACAGCAGCTGACACTGCTGAGACAGGTTCGGTTAACAGAACTGAGCCTTTTAGCTCAGGCAGCGAGACGCTCAGGACTTTAGATCCTAAATTCTCACTTTCCATCCCCATTGCTGGCCACCCACCCAGGGGATCAGCATTAGAACTGCATCCACGCTTAACCCCAGGATCTGAAAATCTTGCTGGACTCATGTTAAAAATGCTGCAATCCAGACAAAAAGATAAATATATTGTGACATGAAATAAAATAGAAACCACTTTACTATCCCATAGCTCTTTGGGGTCTGCAGGGTTTTAGTAGATGTGATCATCAAACACTCACATAGGGAGATCTAAGAAGGCACCGCTTTTCTGACCATGATCACACAACAGGCTGTATCTCACTTTAGAGTCCTTCTTCTTTTTAAACCAGATTGCACAGCAAGTGATTGCTTTGATAATTTTTACCTTCTCCCCAAAGACGGGGAGAAAAGGGCTACAAAATGCTACATGAATGAGAGAAAAAGAGTTCAAATAATCCTTTAACAGTTACCCTTAACTCTTCCCCCGTGATCGTTAACACCAGACGTTCATCCAGGAAAGCTGCCAAAGCCAGAGAGTTCAGGACATGATCCGAAAACCAGAAGTATAGCATCCGGGACTCGGAGAGCAGAGATGGCACGAACATGGAGTCATTGAAGACCACTGAATAGTTCTTGTACAAAAGAAGACCCTTTAAATAAAAGAGAATGCATTGCTGGTAGGAAGCAACTGGGAAACCAAAAACCAGCTGTCCTTACCTGGACACGCTTGGTTTGTGTCACAAAGTCTCTTGTGTTGCTATTGCTAACAGCATGCTGAATAAGGAGAGTCAGTTCGGATAAAATAAGAACCAGGCTGTGAACAGTTCCATCACTCTTATTATAAAAGACTATCCCCAGTGTTTACCTGGCACGTGACTTTGCCAGAAACCTTTGCACCTCCAGTCCCTACTAGAATGCAGTAGGAGTTAATAAGGCAGATGCCCTGCATGGCTCAGTACAGACATGTTCAGAGAAACTCTCTCTTTACCGAGGCTCCTTACCTGGCTCTCATTACTGTAGTGTCTGGGGACCTCAGAGCCTTTATCCCCATTTCAAGAACATAAGAATGGCCACACTGAGTCAGACCAATAGTCCATTTAGCCCAGTATTCTGACTTCCAACAGTAGCCAATGCCAGGTGCTTCAGAGGGAATGAACAGGACGGGCAATCATCGAGTGATCCATTCCCTGTCTTCTAGTCCTAACTCCTGGCAGTCAGAGATTATGGGACATCTGGATCATGGGGTTGTGTCACTGACCATTATGGCCAATAGCTATTGACCATCTATGAATTTATCTAATTCTTTTTTGAACCCAGTTTTGCTTTTGGCCTTCACACTATCCTCCAGCAAGGAGTTCCACAGGTTGAAAGTATGTTGTACAAAGAAGTATTTCCTTTTATTTGTTTTCAACCTGCTATCTGTTCATTTCATTGGGTGACCCTTGGTTTTTGTGTTATGTGGGGAAGTGTTATTTACTCCTTTATTCACTTTCTCCACACCATTCATGATTCATAGACCTCTATGATATCACAGCTTTGTCATCTCTTTTCCATGCTAAAATGTCTCAGGATTTTAAAATTTTTCCTCATGTGGAAGCTGTTCCATCTCCTTAATCATTTTTGCTGCCCTCCTCTGTACCTTTCCCAATTCCAGTATATCCTTTTTTGAGATGGGGTAACTAGAACTGCACACAATTATCAAGGTGTGGGCATACCGTGGATTTATGCAGTTGCATTATGATATTTTCTGTCTTATTATCTGTCTCTTTCCTAATGGTTCCTAACACTGTGTTAGTTTTTTTAATTGCTGCTGCACATTGAGTGAATGTTTTCAGAGAACTATCCATAATGACTCTAAGATCTCTTTCTTGAGAGGTAACCATCATTTTATATGCATAGATGGGATTATGTTTTTCAGCATGCATTACTTTGCATTTCTGAACACTGAATTTCTTCTCTCCATTCTGAAAACAGACCATTTATTACTACCCTTTGTTTCCTATCTTTTAACCATTACTGGTCCATGACAGGATCTTCCTTTTTATTCCATGACTGCTAAATTTGCTTAAAAGCCTTTGGGGGTGGGGAGAGCCTTGTCAAAGGCTTTCTGAAAGTCCAGCTACACTATATCCACCAGATAACCTTTATCCACAAGTCTGTTGACCCCCTCAAAGAATTCCAATGGATTAGTGAGGTATGATTTCCCTTTATAAAAGCCATGTTGACTCTTCCCCAAAAAATAAAGTTCTTCCATGTGTCTGATAATTCTGCTCCTTACTATAGTTTCAACCAATTTGCCTGATATTGAAGTTAGGCTTACCGGACTGTAATTGCCAGGATCGCCTTTAGAGTCTTTTTAAAAAATTGGCGTCATGTTAGTTATCCTCCAATCATCCGGTACAGAAGGTGATTTAAATGATGGTTATATACAACAGTTAATAGTTCTGCAATTTCATATTTGAGTTCCCTCAGAGCTTGTGGGTGAATACCAGCTGGTCTTGGTGATTTACTACTATTTAAGTGATCAATTTGTTTACAGGTGGGGACCTGAGACACTGAGAGTTTAAATTCAAGTTCCCACAGGAAGTCTATGGGAGGGCATGGAGTTGAATTCAGGTCTCACAAGCCAGCTGCCTACCCATCCTTCTTAGCTTAATTTGCCTCAGGTGATTTCCAAGGAACTTACCTTCTTAGCCTCTCAGCTATTAACTGGTTCCCAACATGCAATAGGGGAAAAATACTCAGTCCTTCTAGCACACCTTTTATCTGAGGATCTTAAAGTGCCTTACTTAGAACTCTTACTTAGAACTCTCTGCAGCCAGGGAAGTAACGATTTATTAGCCTTATTTCATAGGTGGAAAAACTGAGGCAAAGAGTGATTAAGAGACTTCAAATATATTATAAATCAGAAACAGAACCAGTAGGAGAGCTCTTGTGTCTTGCTTCCTTAACCTTTTCTCTGTCTGTTAGACAGTACTGCTTTCTAGCCATCTCCACTCCAGGAGTGGGACAGAGAAGAGAACAGGGAAGAAATTCATATGAAATGCCCCCCTCATTTGCCTCCCAAATTACTTTACCTTATGATGTGATTCCATGTAGTTTGCCTTTATTACTGGAAATGATGTCAGTGAAATATCTACTCCTATAGCCCCATCTTGGAGGAAATTTTCTGCAGAAAAAAAACATAAAACCCACTTATTTTACTGACTGTGCAATTTCACACGTTTGGACCAGAATTTATACACCCATTTTGAACACTAAGGCTATGTCTACACTTGTTAATTTAAGTCGACTTTAGCTTAGTTGACTTAGTTATGTTCACACTTAAATTTAAAGTCGACTTAGGGGGGAACTTACAATCCACACTGGACACCTAGGTCGACTTCTAGGGGCTAGGGGGACCTTGGGCAGCTCCACGGTGGCGGAGGGGGGCACCCCTTGCCCACTGCCAGAGGGCTCAGCCTTTGCCCCATTGTACCTGGGTACAATGGTGCAAAGGGGGACAAGGACCCTAGCAGGGCATAGGGGCAGGGTGGGCATGGCTCTGCCCAGTCCTTTGGGGGGGCATGCCAGGCTCTCCCTGTGCCCCCAGCAGGGAGGGCAGTGGGGGAGTCCTGGAGAGCCCTAAGTCGACTTAAAGTTGACTTAGGGCTACTCCACGTCTACACTGGCTTAAGTCGACTTTAGAAAGTCGACTTAAGCCTAAAGTCGAATTAAAAGTTGGTTTCATAAAGTCGACTTAATTTTCATTAAGTCGACTTAAGCAGCTTGCTTAAGTCGACTTAAGGAAAGTGTAGTGTAGACACAGAGTAAATTAAGTCAATTTAAGCAATCTTAAATCAACTTAATTTACAATGTAGACACACCCTAACAGATTAACTCCTGCAGACTATTGGAAAATAATAAAGCACAGGACTAGGAGTCAGGACACCTGGGTTCTATTTCGATCTCTGCCATGCACCTTCTGTGCCTAAGTTTCCCCACTTGTAAAAGAGGGCTAATAATCCTCAAGCCTTACATTCCAAGGTGCAATAGAAAATCCTCAGGCAGATGGACATGAATGGCTACAGTACCTCAGGCCTTATACTTTAGTTTAAGGTCACTCTCTACCTAACTAATTTAGTAAATATTATTTATCCATCACCGTGGTGTCTGAGCACCAAAGTCAAGAGCAGGATTGTCAAAAACACTTAGATGATTTAGGACTACAGGTTCTATTAACTATTTTTTCCCGTTGGCAAATATTCTCCTACAGGATGGCACTTAAAATTTTTAAACACAAATTGAACTGCAGTAAATATTTAATCTCAAGGGAGAAGCTTCCAGCAACAAAACTGAGTTCTCATCACATTCATTGATTCACAATGCCCTGACTTTTTCAACCAGACTCCACACACACACACACACACAAATCACACTCTGCTATGTTTCCTTTGTTCGTATTTTCCAGCCTGTCAAAAGCTGGAGTGTGTTTCAAAGGCACAAATTGCTGTTTGTCTATATGTCTGTCCTGTTCCCCAATGTGCAAAACTGCCTTTTCTCATAGAAAACAGCCCTGGTGAAAAGAGAAGAAAGGTCTTCTGGGCAAATCTTGGTTCTTAAAGAACACTGTCATTGGCATGGCGCCTGTTGTGTGAGAATAGGGCCTATTGAAGAGAGGTTCATGTTGGACCCAAGTTCACAGGATGTCAGGAGCACCACAGCCAGTCTGGATGACTTGCCTTTCTGCTTGCTGCCAAGCAGTCTACGAGGTCACCTTTAGAAGTGCTGTAGGAGAATGCAGTCTTATTGACTTTCACTGGTATTTGTGCTCTGAAGCAATAATTGTGCTTTTAAAAACCCAGCCTCAAGTCTCACGCAGGCACTGCTAATGAAATATTACTTACCCTGATGGACACTGATGTCTTTTTGGCGTACAGCAGTAATTCTCTCCTTCACTGATGTGTGTTTTAGCTAAGAACACGTGCACTCTAAAATTCTGGGTGTACTTGCAGCTCATCTGGACGTACCCAAGTTAGTTTTGATCTAGCTGACCCAGGCACTGAGACAGCAAAGCTGTGGCAGCAGAGACCTGCCCAGATTGCCTGCCTAAGGTGCACTCAAAAGTTAAATCAACCCAGCTACATTGCTCAGGGGTGTGAAAAATCCACATCTCTGAGTGCCATAACCCCTGGTGCACACAGCACTAGATCAATGGACTAATTCCTCCATCCACCTGGCCACCACCTCTCAGGATTAACAACGGTGATGTGAGAAGCCCTCACGTCACTGGAGAAAGTGTCTGTACCAAAGAGCTTCTGCGGCACAGCTGGAGCCTCTGTAGTTTTCCAAGCATAGACGTTGCCTGAGGAATGACCAGGGCAGGCTTCTACAGACTTAGCTAGATAAAAGCTCATTTGTATATGTCGCTACGAGCTGTGGTCACACCCACGACTGCAGTGTAGATGCACCCCTGGTAGCCAGCCTGTGTAGTTTCTTTTCCCCAAACCCCACCAAGCAGGGAGGGATTCAGATCCGTGCAGTTTGGCTCTGCTTCCTCCACCATGGTCATGTCTCAATCCTCATTTCGCTGGTTCAGTGTCACTGTCTCCTTTGGGTCTAGCACAGGCTCAGTGGACTGTGTCTAAGAAAGAAGGCAGGCAGGTAAAGGAAAATATGCAGAATATGTACCTGCTCTGTCTTGTATAAAATCTGCCAGCAGCTGGGCCAGAAAGTTAATTTCTTTACACACCTACAAGAGGAAAGGAAAAAAACTGAATGCGTCATGGACCAAAAAACCACCCGCTGTTGCCATGTGTCTGAACCCAAGTCTTGCAGCACTTGAGGCCTCAGTGTGATCTCACTCAGGCCATTTTTTCACTCCTGATTAACACTGCTGGCTGATTAAAATCAGCCTCCCACTTTTCAAGATGACCCTCACGTGTCTGACATTACCCTCTCTTTGGATACCACCACCGAGAGATTGCTATAAGCAAGGCGGGCACTCCAAGCCATCACCTGTTACCAATATCCTGCTGGTCCCAGGATTCCAGAGCCTAGAACTGGGAATCAAACCTAATCCTGACACTGCAGGTCCAGAGCACTTCACTTGGGCACCAGCCCAGCCTCTGTGTGTTCTTGGGATTACTCACCATGCGTAGAGTTAAGTAGCTGGCCACATTTTTGCAGGGTCAGGGCCTTCATTATTGTTGTCATGATGTATGAATGCCAGAGGCTCACATGGGACTTTGTGGACACAAGACACAGCCGCTGCGTCTCTGTCATTCAGTCCTTTGTTTCTTACCTGGCTTTTTAGAATGAGCTTCAAGGTAAATGAGATGAAGTCTGTGAAGAGCTGTTTTAACCACCCTGGCCTGGAGAGAAGAAATACTGTTACAGAAACGTGTGGGGTGCCCAGCAAAATCCCTTAGGTGCAGTAGCTATTGGCAGGGCAAACTGCCACGTGCAAAATGGTGCACTGCTTTAAGAAGAACTCACTGTTTGTCTCCCTGCAGATGGAGAGTCAGCTTATGAAAAGTCAGGTAACAGTCCGAGGTATCAGCAGCCACCCGGCCCTTTGCACACGCTACACAGAACAAATGACAAGCTTGGATTACAAACCCTGGGCTAGCCGTGCAACTGAGAAGAAATCAGGACACTAAATAGACAGGGCACCTGGAGTGAGTATAGCAAAAAACAGAAGGAAGAAGACACCAGATTACTAGAGGAAAATGGATCTTTGAAGTGCAGTGTGCCGAGGAGAGGAAGAACCTAGGGCCTGAAGCCATGAAGGGGCAAACTCTGCTCATGTACCAAGCTCAGTATGTTGATGAGGAACTTATTTTAAAGGCACCATGATGAAAACAGGGAGGACGAACCAGGAAAGGTGAGTGCTGGGGTCAAATTTTCAATTGTGGCCCAGGCCCAGATTTTCAAAGGTCTTTAGGAGCTCTGCTCAGGGCTGGAACATCTAAGTGACTTTCAAAACTAAGTCTCATTTTCAAAAGTGTCCGAAAACATGTAGGAGTCGAACCTTAAACGTTGGTCAATCTCACTACATTGCTCCAGTGCCTGAAAAATTCACCCTCCCGGGAGATGTAGTCAAGCCGGTGTAGACTCTGCTAGATCAACAGAAGAATTAGGTCAACCAAGCTATCAGCAGGTGGATTAACAACAGTGACAGGAGATGCTACAAAAAGGGGAGGGCGAGTGTCTACGGTAATGTAGCAGAAATGCCACAGCTCTGCTGCTGTAGCGCTCGGAGAGTAGATAGTCAAAGGTTCTTAGATGCCTAAATCACTTGGATGCTTTTGAAAATTTTACCCAAGTCTCAACTCTGCCCACTATTTTGTTCTGTGATATGGGGAAGTCACTTCATTTTTCTGTGCCTCTGTTTGCCCGTCTGTACCATGGGCTGAATGCTTGCCCTTCGCCATGCAGTGTTTTGAGAAGGGGAGAGCCCGGCCTTCTCTCCAGGAGAAATAGCAAATGAAAATTAGTCTGGCCCTTCCTGCCAGGATCTCGCTCATCTCTTTCTTTAAAGCCTTTGGCTCCCTCCAGTCCCACCACACCCCAAAGAGGCATTTCCGCCCTCTGGCATTTTCTTTTTGGAAAGCTATTTTTAAAAACACTTCTTCCCCCTGCCTCACAGGCCAAACCAATGAAATGCAAGGAAAATCATTCCATGCACTCAGCAGCGCAAGCTAAACTGAAGTTAGCTTGCAAACAGCAGGCCGAAGACTCCTGTAATGCATCCGATGACAGAGAAACGGGGCAGGCAGGTTTCCCCAAGAACCGGATGCAAATTCTAGTTCTGTGCTGAGGAGCTGTGATGCCTTGCTCCAGTTCTCTTCCCCTCTCTCTGCCTGGCATTTATGCAGGGCGCTGCAAATATGACACACTGTTGTCACGTGCTTCGTATTATTATTGCACTTGAGAGTCTTTCGACCACTGAAGCGGTGCCTTAAACCAAAAGAAAAACCCAACCCCCCGCCCTCAGCCATGGAGGGTTCAATGCGAGCTAATGCTAACAGAACACAGAGCTAGCAGGAATCTAGAGCCCAGTCAGGGCTGAGCCAATGGCTCGTCGTTTTTCATAAAATAAGTCACTTGATTTATTATACAGTACTCAGAAACTGGCTCTCTAACAGCTGGCAGTGCAGGTGCTGTGGTGAAATTTAGCTTCCTGGATCAAAAAGCCCGTCTGACACCTCTGCACAATGCTCCTGTGTGGTTTTTTTAGACATCCTGCTCTGCGAAATAAAGAGGAGGGCTGGTCTGCGGATGGAGCTCTGGGCTGGAACTTAGGCAATCCACCACAATTCTCAGCTCGACACCAATGTAAACTCATGTAGCTCCATTGAAACAATTTACACCTGCTGAGAACCTGTCCTTTAATCTCTCTGTACCTCAGATTCCCCCACTGTAAAATGGGATTCCTTTCTCCTACGTTGTGCCTGCCATGCCTATTTAGAGCGGTAATTTCAAATTCAGGCACTGTCTTTTGCTGAAAGTCAGTCCAGCTCCCAGCACTTCAGGTCCTTGATCTAAGGTAAGGCTGGTAGAGGCAACTCTACTACAAATAAACAGCAAAATGTCCATTATATGCTTCTCACAGCAAAACCACACCATGCTCCATGGCAGGAGAGCCTACACAAAGCACCTGGGCTCTCTGCTGTTAACCCAGACGTAGTTAATGAGGCTCTATGCCACGTTGGGCCACTACTTACTCAGTTTGGCGTTGATTTGGAGATCAATGGAGGATTCGATTTCAAAATCAATGGCGTGGGTGAGTTTCACACTGTAACAGCAGAATGGAAAATATTCAGCAACTGTCTCAGTCCCATTGACCAGTGCTGGGACATAGAGGGTGATAGGTGCCTTCAAAAAACCTTGAAGACATCAGATAGACCATGTAGAACTTGCCTTCTTTCTGTTTTCACTCACCATTTCCCCCTTGAATAAAGAGGGCAGGAAATTATAATGATTCTTTTGAAAAACCCTGACCTGGAATGGGTTTCCTTCTCTAATACTCACTCCCTTGTTTTCTTTGCACTGTGAATGCTGGTTGATGTCACATCAAGGTTAGAACTGCCACACTGATGTACTACTCAGAGCTCAGACCTGGTCCCTTTTTGTCTGCGAAGTTCTTCCCTCTTCCCCCGCCCGCCCCTGCAACCTGCTTTTCTCTTTGCCAGCTAGGGATTAAATCAGGGATTGGCAAACCTTTACAGAGGCGTGTTCCTCCTCCCCTCCTCCCCCCATGCCAAAGTGTTGGGGGTGGGAGGGGGGAACTGCCAGCTCTGTGATGTGTTCCCTGCTTGGCATACTTGAGAAAGGGGAGGAGCAGAGCCATGTTGATGGGGAAGTAGCCAGAAGTAGCACAGCTCCAGCCAGGGCACCCACATACCATTCAAACTTGCCATGTGTGCCATGGGTTGCCAACCCCTGGATTAAATGGATACAGACAGGGATTTCCCTATACTCCCTGTAGACTCCCCCTGAATTTTCCCAATACCCCCACCCCATTGTCAGCTAGTAACATGTAGTGTAACCAGTTTAGTCATTGGTTGGATGACTCAACTGAACTCAGGAACCAGGGAGTTCTGATGCCTGATCCCTTCTCATTGGAGAGGAGGGGTGGGGAGGTGACAGGTGTTTTGCTTGGTGGTGTGGGTTCTGCCTAAGAGTTACAAGCATTAGCAAGCAGGTCTCTTTTAACATGGGTTGGGCTGGTCAAGTAGTGCATGTAGCTCTTAGCTAGGCTCCATACAGTCTTTTGTTATTTTCAGTAACCATTAGAGCTGAAATCACTGATAATCAGATCTAAGTGCTAGTGCTTAGACCTGCTGTGGGACAGTCGCAGTGTTTCTGTGGGGAGATTGCCAGCCCGTATCATAAGTTCCTCCCCCTCTGTAAAGGTTGCCACACAAATCTGAGAGCTGTGGAACCTCAGAGATCTCCTCCCAGAGGTAAGATCACAGTGGAGGTGGCAGCAGAAGGAGATGGTGTAAGAGGCCATCCACAAGAGTGATGGAGTGAACAGCACGACTAACATCAGTGACCAGAACGAGTGGCCAGCAGCTGGAGAAATGAGAAAGGTGCCTTCTTTCCCCCTCTTCTCTGCCATGGGAGGTGAACTCCTGTGAAAGCACCTCTGAACTGTGGGTCTCCCATGGGGTGTGGTGGAGGGAGAAGAAAGGAGCACATTAAAGGAACATTTGATTGCTAAGTTCTGTTTTAGTGACTTTGCTCCAGAATGCTAGATTTGTGACTGGGAAACATATAAATGTTTCCTAGTAGGCCAAGATTTTTAAAATGTTTTATTTGTCAAGGTCACTCTCTCACATCATCACTATCTTGAGAGGTCGTTACCTTAGAGAGTTTCTGTACTAAACATTTTTATGTTTTAATTATCCTGTCTTCTGACAGTGGCCAATGCCAGGTGCTTCAGAGGGAATGAACAGAACAGGCAGTCATGGAGCTATCCATCCCCTCTCATCCAGTCCCAGCTTTTTACAAAAGGAGAGTAGGAACTTTTCAGAGCGTGGTGTTGCATCCGTCCCTGCACATCCCAGTTAATACCATTGATGGACCTATTCTCCATAAATTTATCTCATTCTTTTTTGAACCCTGTTATAGCCTTGGCCTTCACAACGTCCTCTGGCAAAGAGTTAAAGCGGTTGACTGTGTGTTATCGGAAGAAATACTTCCTTTTGTTTGTATTAAACCTACTGCTTATTAATTTCATTGGGGGACACCTAATTCTTGTGTTATGTGAAGTATTAAATCCATAGTAGTCAGGATTTTATAGACCTCCATCATATCTCTCCTTAGTTGTTTCTTTTCCAAGCTGAAAAGTCCCAGTTTTATTAAGCTCTCCTCAAATGGAAGCTGTTCCAGACCTCTAATCATTTTAGTTGCCTTTCTGTGTGCCTTTTCCAATTCCAATATATATTTTTTTGAGATGGGGCAACCAGATCTGCATGAAGTATTCAAGATGTGCGAGTACCATGGATTTATATAGTGGCATTATGATATTTTCTGTCTTATTATCTACCCCTTTTCTTTCCTACTGGTTCCCAACATGCAATTAGCTTTTGTGCCTGTCACTGCACACGGAACAGAATTTTTCAGAGAACTATCCACAATAGACTCAAACAGCTCTTTCTTGAGTGGTACCAGCTAAGTTAAACCCCATCATTTTATATGTATAGTTGGGATTCTGTTTTCAAATGTGCATTACTTTGTATTTATCAGCACTGAATTTTATCTGCCATCCTGTTGCCCAGTTACCTCGTTTTGTAAGATCCCTTTGTAAAACAAAAAAACCCAGAAGGATGTTGATATGGTGCTTCATAGAAGGCTTGAATAGCCAACTTTGTAAGATAATCTAATAAAATGGTCATGAAACACTTTTCAGTTTTTACTCTGGTGCCATACAGCCCCCCCTCCACTCCCACAGTCTCACAGCTCATTGGCCCTCACACTCCTCTGTAAATTCAAACACCTCCCCTAATTTCAGTTCCTGGGGAAAACACTGGATACAGGTTGTTTTGAGAATCCTTTAGGAAAAGTCTGGGATTGTTAATCTTAGAGAGGAAGCAAATAAAGGGGACAAGACAAACGTCTATGCAATAGCAAGTGGGACAGAGAAGGTAAACTGAGATTTTTGTTCTTCCTATGTCATAACACATGATTAAGGGGACATATAATCAAAGGAAGGGACATTCAAAACCAACAGAAAGATATACTTGCACACACAACACATAATTAGATGGTGGAACTCACTGCCACATGAAACCTTAGCAAAATCCCAAAACAGATTGGCCATTTATACGGATATCAAGAATATCCAGTTACAATTAATAATGATAAATAAAAATAATGTTGAAAGAGATATTAAACTTTGTGCTTCAGAACATAAGCCAATCACAAGCTATTAGAGACCAGCATGAGACCTAATGTAGGGGCATATTATCCCACATCTGTCCATTGTGGGTTTCTTACTTCTCGCAGAGACAGGATATGAATTAAATAGACCTTGGTTTGATCCCGTCTGGTACTTCCTGTGTTCCCACATACTTACTACCAAGCACCGGTGTAGCCATAGCTCAGGGTCCCTTTGAAGGATGCAGTCACGTTTTGAATTGCAATGTCTATGGCATCATCTTCCTTAAAATCTACTTCACTGTTTTCGATGGACAAGTCGTTGATCTGAATGCTAAAAAAGAAAATGAAAATGGTGGATACCATTGAGAATGCACAGCTTGACCCTCAACACATCTCTTCTCTTCATTGGCTCTCTGTTATGGTGTGTTACTAATCTTGAAACCATACTTAGCTCTGAATGTTCCCTGGGGCACTATTTCTAGGAGGGATGCTACATGGAGTTGTTCTTCTTGGTCATGTTAGTAATAAATAAATAAGAGTCTCACATTCTTACTGTTGTTTTGCTTGAATGCATTAATGAAAATGGTCAATAATAATAAGATAATAACATAAAATATATCATCTTTCAGCTCATAGTAGTAACAAGTTGCAAAGCTTCCTATAAGCCTGAGTTGCTTTATCTACCCTTAAAACATGTAACCGGTGCCCATGGGTGGCCCTCTGGCCCCCTCTTGTGGTAGCTGGGCCACATTTAGAGACTGATAAACCTGATACACTGTTGGCCAATAAAGCCAGATCGTTTAGCTCTGTCAGGGTACGTCTACACAGCCAAAACAGCTCCCCCTCATGGCAGCACATCTGGGAATCCAGTCAGCTGCCTCAGGCTTGGGGCTAAAAATAGCAATGATAATGTTTTGGAGCCAGAGCCCAGGCTCCAACTCAAGGCTGCATGTCTACATGGTTATCTTCTACCCCAGAGCACGAACTCAAGGCAGTTGACCCGAGCTCTGAGATCTGTGGGGTGGGTTAGTTTTTTGCTACTTGCTTGCTGTGTCGAGGTCCCTGCATTAAAACACAGAGGTTGCAGGTTCAATCCCCACTGCCTGCAATCCACCCAGGGATGGTTTGACAGCGTGCACAGAACCACCACCCCATAACACAGAGAAACTATTACAGCAATTTAAACAGCAGAGGCCATGCAGATGGGCAAGCGTTAATTACTGGAGATGGGCCCAAATCAGAAACTTCGGCCCAACATGCTTTGGGAAAGTGCAGATTCTCATGTGAACTTCATGACTTAAGAGTCTGGGGATGTGGACAGTGCTTCAAAACCAGCCTGTCCTCAAACTCCCCATAGTAGATGATGGAGTTCATAGTGCAGGCACTGACCTACTACATGAAGATCTGCAGGCAGTGGACTCTGCCTGGGAGTTTGGACAGCTGTTTAAATAGTGCACATGTAAATTAATAATGGGTTCAGAGCCACCTTCCTGGTACATTTGAGTGACCTGAACCATCTGACACCTTCCCCCATTAGCTTTGTTCTTTTCCAGTGATGTAAATAAAATTGCTCACAGATAGCCTCCGTAGGTTGCTAGATCTCTAACTGTGAGTGACTTATCCAAATGGCAGAGGCCAAATTATGCTGGCCTCTATTTTACTCAAGAAATACTTATATGTAGAAGAGAGCATAAAATCGCCTCATTCTTCCAGCCATGATGTCAGATAGAGTGAGTTTGAACATCTCTTCAAACCTGCTTCACAGACACATTCAGGACCTTATTCATTTCGTGTTACAACAGGGAGTTTGGAGAGTGCACAGCCATACTTACTTTGTTAACCCGTAGGCCACTTTGCCAAGAAACATCATGGACTTTTCTCCGCTGATATCCGGGTAGGTTGCGTGTCTGAATGCGACTTGAATTATCTGAGCAGTTTGCTGGTTAACTTTAAGTGCAACAAAGGGGTAAGAAAAACAGTAAAGCACAATCCAGGCAAATTTCAAAATCAGATCTGTGCCTCCTGTTCATAGCATTGAAAGCCATACAGTTTTAGTTGGCACCTAGGGTCCATCAATGCAGGGATAAGCTCCATGGTAAAACACTGACGTAAGCATGTTGCACAGGGGAAGGTCACAGGGACAGCACCTCTGTATGTCTGACCAGTTATCTGGAACAATCAAAGCGGAGACTGCTCCCAGGGAATTCAGCCCAGAGCTGAACTCTGGAGTTTCATGAGAGCTGTGACCACCCTCATACACCGCAAATGTGATGAGCAGAGATCCTAGCTAGGGACCTCCCTCCCGAGTGAGCTACAATGCTTTGATAAAAGGTATTTCCAACCTCCATGGACAACACAGAAGGACAACGGATGAGACCATTGGCTCATCACATCTGGTAGCCTCCCCAGGAGGAAGGCCAAGATCATCCGAGTGCTCTCAGAGTAAGGTAACCAACCCAACAGCATACTGCACCTTGTCAGGTCTACAGATCAGCATGCGGGGGTAAACAAACCTTCCTTAGGGCTCTTACAGCTGATCTCTGTGCATCCTGGACTCAGAATGAAATGATATTACCAGGGACATGTTCATGGCCTGTACAAAATGTCACTTGTGGCCACAAATGTATCCATTCCTTTTCAAATTCTAGCCACAGCATATGACTCAGGCAGGATATAAATGGCAGAAATTAGCATTTCCTTCTATTGCTTCTAAATATACCAGCTATCAGTTTCATCATCTGATTTCTTGTGCTTGCCTTATGGAATGGGGAACAAAGAACTGACTGATCTGTTTTCAGTCTCCCTTTCTCTGCTATATGTTGGAGTATTTAAAATTAAGTACTAGAGCCTTCCATCTGAGGATATCAAAACCCTCTAGGAAACTTCTATACAGCAGGAAATATTGGCCCGTCCCCTCCTCCCTCGAGAAACTGAGGCACAGAGACATAAGGTGATTTGCCTTTAGTGCATGGCAAAACTGGGAATTTCTACCCTGCACCAAAGGTCACCAGACTCTCTTTCCACTGCTTTAGCCACTAGATTGTGCATCCCCACATCAATTACTGTTGCTATTTCTAAAAAAGGTTTGGATAATTTCAGGGCCTTCCTCCGCAATAACCACCACAGCTATCAAAACGAAATTTATAAAGGTCATTAAATGGGGTGTACACACACACACACACACACAGAGGTAATTCAGTCTATTGCTTCAGGGCATAAACTGATCACAGAGGTCAGGAAGGAACCTTTTCCCAAAGTACAGCATTGTACACTTGACATTGGGTACTGCTGGAGGCTACTTGCTACCTCATTGGACCATCAGTCCAATGTGGCATAGCAAGTCTCATCTCAATGGGACATTTAACAGTGTCAAACCACAGGCTGATTTCAAAGATTTAACTATAAATACAACTGGCTGGGGAAATAGCCTATATAGAAAATAAATGATGTACTTGTAGCTGTCTGCTGTGCCCATTAGCTGCCTTCCCCAAGGGAATATAGAGCACCAAAGCAAAGACTTACGCACTAATGCAGCTGGCTTTGTCATTCGGCAGACGATCCCCGTGATGTTAAAGGAGGACGACTCAAACTTGCAAGCCACTGACATGCTGATAAGAGCTAGAAAGATCGCGAAGACCCTGGCCATCATTCCAGAGGCTGAAGATCCTGAGGAGTGAGTGACTGAACCCCTGCTGTGACACTAGCTGCTTTCCCTTCCAAAACACAGCTCTTTCTAGACAGGACATGAGCCACTTCCCTTAGTTATCCAATCCATCACATTTCCTAATCTTCCTTAACCCTTTCAGAGCCGCTGCTCTGCCTTCCCCCACAAAGCAGGCACCAGATTTAGATAGGCATGATTCTTCTTCTGAGACTGCTGAAACTCAGGAATAATGCTGCTGACGCCAATGGAGTTATCCTGGCACGAGAGCTGGGGCAAGCCCGTGGACCAGACAGTTTGGATAAAGCAGTCAGGGAGACAGTATAGAAGTTTGCCCTTATGAGAAAGATAATCATTATTTTACAGCTATGAGCTGGCTTTGTCCTCCGCTAGCACCTTCCATCCAAAGTGCTTTTCACAAGGTACCACCAGGTTTTTATTATCATTCCCATTTTACTGATGGGCAAACTGAGGCTGTGTCATTTGTTCAACATCACATAGGAAGCACCAAGGGTAGGAACAGAACCCCTGACTCCAGCCCCCTGCACAAAAGATCAAGGCAACACTGCTCCCCATTTAATGAGTGAGCTGCACATGGAAGTCCAGAAACTGACACCATTCTGGGGGCAGGGAAGTAATACAGGTTAAAAATGCCATCATCTAGCTCACAGGACACAGGAGATAAATTATTGCCTCATGATGAACTTCTGCTAATGACTTCCTAATGATTTCCCTTTAAACTATGCATACCCTCCATGCCTGTTGTCTCTTATTAACTGGCAAGCAGCTACTGATCAGTACAGCCTCCCATCATGTGACTGGACTCACTGAACATCCCTGCACATTGCAACAGCTGAAGAATGAAAAAAATAACTTCCAACCCAGGCAGACATGGAAGTTCACCTTTCTAACAGGGTTCAAAATGCCTCCGTTCCTCCCATCCACCGTTGCCCCACCACCCCCTCGCCATCAGATGTTTCACTTGTGCTGGGAAGCGGTTTATTTGGGAGGCGGTGTTCTCTGGAAGACCGAACAACACCCTTGAATCTGAGAGTGCTGAGCTGTTGAAGTCTAACCCCATCGTCATACATGACTCGCTGCACAGTTCGGGAACATCTATCGCTGTGCCTCCACGGCCCCATCTGCAGAAGAGAGATGTTAATCACTGTCGGTGTCAGGAGGACAAGCATGACTCAGCCGTGTAGTACAACAGCTTGGATTAACCACAGCAGTAACAGAGGGGGTGATCTACAGGTCAGATCACAGGTCTGGGGGCAAGTCCAGTGGTTTTCAACCTACGGGTCGGGACCCAAAACTGGGCCACAGATCCCCCTGCCGCCACCAGCAAAAGACTGGAATGCATTGCTGAGAGAATTAACTGCAGGGTTGTGGGCATAAATGATTTTTTTCAATTGGGTCCTGAGAAAAAATGTTTGAAAACCTCTGCTCTGGTCAACAGGTTGGGGCAGAGACTTGGGGTAAGCAAATTTTTTGTATTTGAGTGCCTAAAGCCAGGCACCTAAATCCACATGGTTCATGTATACAATATACACACGCATGCAGGAATGCCTTAGCATACAACAACGTGCCATGGAGCACATAGTGCAGTGAAAGACAGTTGTGTCCCACTGACTCTGCAGGGTCAATATCATCACCACAATTAAAATTTAACATGCCTCCTGGTGTATATTCCTGTTTCCCATCTCTTCCCCCAGCCAGATCTCTCATGCTGCTGACGCTAAACTTTTGAATCCTGTTCCATTTGATTGGTCAGGATTTTCCTTGCTGGAGTTTGTAAATGTGACAGAACTTCCTTTGGGGAATTCCATTGTCTTGGAAGTCAAAGGTGGGGCGGCCCAAAGGCAATCTAGTCTAATTGTTTTTCTGTAAAGATATCCTGAGTTGAAAAAGTGAATGGCCTCTGGTACCCTGAGATGGAGGCATTTGCGGTCATTGACACATAAAGGGAAATTGAACGTCTGTAGTCTTTGCTGAGAAATGATAAGGAAAGTCATGTTGGGTTCCTGGAAAGACTGGCTAGCTAGGACCTCAGGCACCTACTCGTGTTGGGTTGACTGGAACGCTAATCTTAACTGGACATTGCTTTCTCCTTTAGCAGAGAGAAGTGATGGCCAAAGCTGTATGCTGCACATCACCATGCGACAGAGCCAGCAAAGTGGAGCTGTACAGCGGGCTGCTTTAAGTGCTAAGGCATCAGGGGGAGGAGGGGAGCCCATACCACCACCCCCCACACCCCCATTCCTCAACGGGTGCCTGAGACACCTACAGAGGTGGACAAGCCTTGGCACACAGCTGGGTATGTTAGCTCAGGCAGTCGAAGCGTGTGCTGCAAGAACCAGAAATCCTAGGTTTAATCCCTGCTGCCAACAGCAATAGATCTAGGTATTTCGTTTGCAGTAAATGCATCGAGCTGGGTCCACTCATGCGAATACTGTGGGTGGGGGTGTAATTTGGAGAGTCCATCATCTGTGCCGTTGTCCTCAATGACCCTTCCTGGAAGCACAATGTTGTTAGAGGGGACAGCATCTTCAAAGGGGAACTGCACCATTATTCCAGACTGGTGCTCAGAACTGACGTCACTATGGGCCAAGAGTCGGGCTCCCGCTGGTTCCTGAGCTCAGCATTGGCAGGGTATCGTCTATTGTTTTGTAGGGCCCATCCCTGGAAGACCCGAGAGAACTGAAGTGGGTATTTTCTCAGCCGCCCCACGGCAGGACAAAAGTGCTGAATCGCTAACAAAGATCTTTCACCTAAGTGTTCTGTATTTGAGTAGGCTTAACTAGAAATAAATTTAAATGGCTCATACAACCCTGGCAGTGGCTCAGATTTCAGGTTCTTGGCTTTTATGGTGTCCTCCAGCTCAGAGAGCAAGGTCAGGAGCAGTGATTTAAGGAATGCCAGGGATTTGAGAGCACAGATTGCACAGAGTTGTCTCATCTTGCCCCCTGAGCTCGCTGGCCTGTTCCTTGCTACCTTTCGAAATCTGCACTAGTCCTCAACTGTTTTTTCTACCAGATATCCTGAGCTGAAAAAGCAAATGGCCTCCGAAAGAAACCCTCTTGTAAGTTACAGGTTTACTAACGGCCATTGACCTTCTGCAGGAACTCCACAGTCAGATACTTTCCGGCTGCAATAACAAAAGGCATGTGGGGAATGCAGGGCAGTAATTAGCCCCCACGTACCCACCAAAGCAATAAGTCACTGCACCCACTCGATGGTCCTTGACAAGCCACACAATGGAAGCACCAGCTCCAGTCCCTGTTCTGTTCTCTTACTCCCACTGAACTGATTTGCTCCAGCAGGGCTATGCAAGGATAATGAAAAACAGCACTTGGTTCCTCCAGCCATTGTGGCATTTATTTGTTGTGCAGCTGGCAGTAGGGGGTGAATGGGTGGTATGGGACAGTGCCAGAGGAGACTCCGCAACTGTATCTGATTTGTTTTAGAGTCGAACTTAGAAACCCTAGCCAAGATCAGGGCCCCACTGCATTCAATGCTGCACATACACACACACACTGTATGAATCCCTGCCCCTAGGTCTTATAAACTAAATAGACACAGTACATAAAGGTGGGAGGAGGGCAATATCACCTCTTTTATGGGTGAGAAATTGAGGCAGAGAGAGAGTAAGTGACTGACCCAGGGCACTCACGGGCAGAATCAAGATCTTGAGTCACACTCCAGTGCTTTAACCATAAGATCATGCTTCTGCTTTTATATGGTGCCTGAGGCAACTAATTGGAGTTGCCCAGCCCTTAGGAACATGAGACTGATCTAACCAATGGTCAATAGATTAGACAATCATCAAACTTTAGTAACATCCACTGGACAAATTAACACAGTCTCTGTCTTAACTCTTCAGCTCAGCTGGGACTGCCTATTGAGATGTTCATCCAATGGGCAAAATGCAAGAGGAACATCAGATTTGAAAAGTCCGGATGCTTTGGCTGCACAAGTTCAGATCCTAGCAAAACTGACCAGGTTTTTCATTCTTCTAAGGGAGACTCCGTAAGAAGGAAGCAGTTTCCTGGGAAAGACTTTTTCAGCTGTTTAAGAATTACTGCTCTACAAACTGCCACATATGACTCATCTCCCAGATTGTGTCACATGTCCTTGCTAATAGGGGAAATCAGGTTCTTTAGATCCTGAGTGGTATGCCTACAAACCCCAGCCAGTTGAGAACCAAGCTGGACCTTGTCCATGTGAACACCTTAATAAAGATTCCAAAGGCAAAATTATGCACAGTGACCCCTCTGCAGTCCAAGAGGCCTCAGGGGGTTTGCACAGGTGAAAATGACTGGGACGCAGCACAAGGAATAGAATCCAGCTGCCTCTGGGCTGAGCTGTTCCTTAAGCACTAAAGAGATTCATAAGCAGTGGAATTGTCTCAGATACCCACAGTGGTGAATCTGATTATGTCATTTGATACAATTGCTTTTCAGGCTAGAGCTCTTCTCTACTACCTTGGGATGTAAAATCCCTGTGGGATTTTCCATGGTGCTTCTCACTGTTCCAGTGATGAGTAAGTGAACAATGGCTAAATATATTCCAGAGGCAGAGGAGGGCTCAGGTCAGCATTAGGTCCCTTCTGAAAATCATAGCACCAGGTCATAGAATCATAGAAACTGAAAGGGACCACAAGAGGTCATCAAGTCCAGTCCCCTGCACTCATAGCAGGACCAAGTACCCTCTTCAACCATCCCTGACAGGTGTTTGTCAAAGCTGCTCTTAAACTCCCATGATAGAGATTCCACAACCTGCCTAGGCAACTTATTCCAGTGGTTAATCATAAACTGAGCATGGCTTTTCTCTACAGGGCTCCATATCTTTGATAGCTGGTAAAAATTAAACCAGCCTGCACCTAGATCTTCCCTAATCATTTATACCTGAAGGAAACAGGGGAGAGTCTGGGCTAGTGAAAGATACCATAGTTCCTACAGAGCAAAGACAATTGGCACCAGCTGAAGATCTGCCCCAGCAATTCTAAGGTAGGGGCAAAATGTTACCAATAGCAAAAGTGGAGAAGAAATGACTCCCCTCTGACCCACAGCAGTTAGCTAAGAGCACTCACTGGGCTTGATTTTAAATTCCTTTTCCCTGTTCCATAAGGCACAGCCCGAGCTTGAGCAAGCATTTATTGTAGCTCTACAAACTTTCTAAACAAACTGTCACTTTAAAATAACTGAAAAGACAAAACCTTGAGAGAATTTTGGAATCCTGAACTTGGTCTCTCCCTGCCCTGCTTTGCCCAAAGGAGCCAGTTGTGGGGAGGGACAGAGCACCATAGACAAATTGGTTTCTTCACTCACTTTGCCATCTTGTGGCTAGTCGCCCTCTTTACAACGTCTCGTCTTTTAGATGGCTAGGATGCTAATTGAACAGCTACAAGCCCTAGCTACTGTTTCAATATGGTTGGATAAAGCTAGAAGTTATCATTTAACAGCTTGTTGGTGGACCACTCCATAAAGCCTAAATTAGGGATAAAAACACAACACATTCCTCTTCCCTCCTCTTTACCCCTTGGCCTCATCTTCAGCTCTTTCCTCCCTCAGCCAGTTTCCAAAATCCTTTCTTCCTCAAGAATGGTATTAAAACCAGTCCATTTTTCTGCTGCCAAATCTCCCTGCAAGCCCCTCATCTCCCATCTCAGTTAGTAACCTCCAGCTTGCCCCCAGCTCTGAGGCATTTAAAATAGAACAGCTCAGAGCAGCTTCTTTCGTGTGGTTCTAATCACATTTGGCTCCCCACAACCATACCCCTCTGTCCAACTCCGCCCTGGTTCCCACCTTTCACCCCAGTGTGCTTCTAGAACAGCAGTTCTCAACATGAGGCCTGCTTGTGGCTGAATCAGCACCAGCTTCAGCCCATGGGACCTCAGGAGGGCCACAAACTAGTCTCTCTCTCTCGCAAGTGGATGAGGCCCACATAAATATTCAGAGTTGCAGCTGTAGCCCAGTGGAAAAAAGATTAAGAACTACTATTCCAAGACCATCACCACTTAGCTGCCACCCTCACGTCCTTTCCTTGCACCCACCCATTTATTAGCTTCTCCCTGCCTCCTTTACAGGGGTCCTGACACAGTGTCCTACCCATTCAAAGCCCTCCCGCAGCTAATCATTCAGCCCCTGCTCCCTTCGAAGTATCCCAGCCACAAACCCTACAAAAAAATCAGTCCAGGAGGGTGTGAATGGGGAAAATTGACACTAATGCAACATGTTCATTGAATTATACATTTGAGAGCATCCTCAAACCCTCCCCCCTCAAATCAAGTACCCTGAGGGTCAGGCTGGCCAGTGCAGCACTGTTCAGTTTTGCATAGGTTGGCACACGGATTTTTGTTAGTTTCACTCGATTGATAAAAACTACCCACACTTTCAGTTGCAGAAAATTATGGAGTGGAAGAGACAGAAGGATCAAGTCAATTGAGGATGTTGACAGCAGCTTCCTTATGTACAGGGCATCACTATCGAAGTTACGAATGCTACTGAAGCACTGCTGAAGGATTTATCTCAAGCTACTGTGTTATAAAGGATAAAAATTTTAACTCGATAGATAAGACACTGAGAAGCATTAAACAACGTTTAATGGGTGGGCGTAATAAGTGGAAAGAACAGGATTAATCTGAAATGCTTAACTAATTACATGGACAGCTGCACAGAACAAACCGTCCTGCACATTAGCAGGACAGCCTGTTTGTGTTAAAGCTTTATAATGGAGTTTTGCCATTTCCAAGTAGCATTATTGACAAAGATATGAAGATTTTGAGATTAATACTACACATCCCAGAAGAGTCAGATTATTTACTTAGCAATACATTAATCCCTGAGCTGAAACAATGCATTGTAAACCAACGTGTAGGAGAAAGGCACCTCATACATCAGGCCACAGGGGCAAAACCAGGATAACTGCTTGAATGGTTACAGAACTATGAGCAGCAGCTACAAGTTGTCCATGAGCATTGTAAGTTCATCTTCTGTCTGTTCAGAGAAAAAGCTATCCAAGGCACATTAGGAAACCAAGCTATAGGCTGCTGAGGAGTTAATTTAGAGTTTTAAAAGGCACAAATGCTGTTCATTTATACCTGCAATAAAGTTAGGGACACAGCCAGCCATTTGCACAGGACAATATTCTGATACTGTTTTTGAAAACAAATTACTTAAAAATTAGAAATGAAAGGAAACACACTGATGGAAGAAATCAGTCCAGTGAAAGTTGTTCAGGAGAGGCTTTGCATAGTTCTGGTTGCTGGGATGCAAAAATCCAGTTGACACTTTTATGAACACAGACGGAGAAAGCAGAAGGCCCTTTTATAACCTATGGTGAAGCTCAGAAAGACTGTAGGCTTCTGTCACAAGCTTCTGGAATTCAGAAAGTTCCAGCTGACCAGGGTAACAGGCCCTGCTGAGTCCAAGTTGATAGCAAAACGGTTGGTTTTGGCACTGGTCTTTCCAACAGTACAGAAAGTCACATGGATTGAATACAGAAACTCTAGGCAATTTAAACTGAGCATCCTAGAAGCAGTTACAATATGTGTAGCGTAAATAAAGTCTAGATTAATTAAACTTTGGAATACTCATCCCATGATTTATAGGTAAGAGAAGAAACCTTTAAATTGTTTAAAAACCACCTGAATTTGACAATTTGAAATTCAACCTGTAACTCAGCTGAAACATTTGGTGTACCTGTTTATCAAAAGCTCCAGTCATCTCTGAAGGATAAATCTTCCCTAGAAAAGTCTAATACTTATCTAGCAATGTTTTTTTTATATGAGATATTACACTCAGTGTAATTAAATAGCATTTGAAACATTCCAACAGGAATCAAATAGCACTGGAAGAAGCAAGCCCCTTCCCTTACGTCTCTGTACACACCTGCTTGCTGTCTGTGCATTTAGCACTAGACCCTCGAGTTTAAGGCTTCTCACACAACACACACCAACGCTCTTTGGAATGAAGACATGGAAAGCACAGAAGTTTAGTCTAGCCCCTGCTATGGTTTAAGGCTTCTTGCAGCTTTCAGTTTTCTTAGTTGCTATAAGATGGGGAAATTCCATTGACACTCGGCATTTTAACTTTGGAATTGGTGTCCAGCCTAGTCAGGTAGACATTAAAGTAACCTGCTGGGGTTAGAGTGGCTAGTATGTCAATATCAAAATCAGTTAGTTGACCACAGCTGGAGGCCCTTCTGGCAGGAGGGACGCAAAGAAAGTCTTGAAGAAAAGCCAGGCTGTATTCATAAATGAATGACTGTCTTGCTGACTTTCCGATAAAGCTCTTCCTTCATCAGGGGCAGCCTCAGGTTCACCTTCTCCACCCGCATTTTCTTCCTGCTAATATAAAACGTGTCTTGTAAGTAGAGAACTAAATTCTAAAAATGCAGATTTCTTTCTACAACGAACTATTTTAGTTTAAACTGCAGAACATAAAGTACTCGTTTAATAGTCCTGACTATACTAAAGTATTTCATTCCTTTGTGATTAGCCATTGTCCCAGAATTACAGTTCACTATGCCACAGCTGAAGCATAAGGCAGCCACCCACCAGTTTCACCGGGGTCAACGCTGTCCAGCGCTAAGAGAAACTATTTTATGACAGATTTACAAAGGAGTGATGCACTGATACACCAAAACAAGCTGCTCAATCTGAAAACATTTTGATTTTCTAGTTGTAAACTGGTCAGTATCAAAGGTGCAATTCCACACAAACTACTAAAACCAAATGAAAATGCCATCTTGTACATGTCCATTTATGGCATATACAGAGAGAAACAGGTTAGGTATAAACCTCGAACCAGATTAAGATCAATACACGTTCAACTTTTGCTGCAATCATGGGGGGGCAGTTTATTTGTAGACAGATTATGGTGGGACTGCCACAGTAGCGTAGTGTAAAGTAAACAACCACTGCAAATATCTGCTTCTTCCAAAAACATGAAAATTGTTGAACCTGTGATTTTACAAATGGCCATAGTGGTCTTTGGCCAAGAGGGGATTTTCTAGGACAAAATGCATCATCTACAAATACATCAATGACTTCCAGGGTTAAGCTTTAAAACCCAAAAGTAAAATTTCTAACATGGCAGGAGAAATCCTTTGATTTTTATGAAAGCAAAAAGAGAGGACACATTACAGTGGTAACAACCAGAGACAACGACCAGATGTACAGCAGGAATTCAGCAGACCCCTCCTGGTCTCAGCCTGTGTCATGGAATTTAGTCTCCCGAAGGTTGTTAATGTTTCAGTTTAGTTTCGGTTGTTGGGTTTAGCATGCGAGTGGCTGGGTGGTGCTGGGTACCTGTGAAACACAAGTGGTCAGACTAGATCTATGGGACTTCTGGCCTCGGGCACTAAGACTCAGCGAAAAGAAAAGTAGGCTAGTTTGGGTATTAGTCCACCAGGAAAAGAAGTTTCTAGATGTCGTACAGAACACTAATACTACTGTTTAGTGACAGGAATGTTTGGAAAAAGGAAACTTTCCTGTTGATGTACATCACCTAGTGAGCCAGTACCTGCAAGTTATTGTTTTGGTCCTGGTTTATCACAGCTTGGGGAGGAATATCGTTTGGAAGAGGGTGAACCGGCCGCCGTCTAAATGGAAACCATCCAACATGGTGTCTGGAAAGACAAATAACTTATTGTTAAATACCACTTAGCTAAACATTACTCCTGCCTTACTTTAGGCCTAGCAAATAGCATTTGAACATGTCCACAAGAGTAGACAGTTTGCTCAAGACACAGGGATAAATTCTGGTTTGTTGAGGTGGTGGAGGAGGAAGTGCTCCCAAAATCTTCTCAGCCAAAGTCCCCACCACCCAGCAACAAGGCAACATTCGAGAGGCAGCAGTTCTATACAGATCCAGCTCAATGCAGCTCTGGTGCATTATAGCTTATGGGGTCCTAACTAGGCCCCCAGCAAGCTAGATCATATGCTGCAGCGTGTAGCATGAGATCGAAGACACAGTACTACATTTCAAAGCAGCAGCTCATATCACCCCACCGGGCATTTCCCCACACCTGTCCCTTGCCAGCAGGGGCATTAAAATTGTGTTGCTGGCATTGCTTCCTCACCCTGTGGGGCTCATAAGCAGGGGTCACAAACAGGCCAATATGCAGTGACTTGGCAAACTAATCTCTTCCCTCCAGTGGCAGCATCCTGTACTCCAAACTATACATTTTTAAAACTCTGTATCCTCACGGCTGTGACGATAAACTTCAAAATACTAGCCAGATACAATCCAGTGCAGACTTCCTGAGTCTGCAGACAGCCTGAAACAGCTAATAGCTATAATAGCTACTTTTATTTGAGTGTGTTAACCTCAAGCCTACTTATACCAATTTACAAGTCAGCATTAATTTCACAGCTGATCCAAGCATGTAAAGGGGCAGAAAGACAATTATTAGATCAGTACAACAAATTATGAGTGGCTTCACAAATGGGCAGAGATCCAGGAGTACCACAAATTACTCCCCCCCCCCCTCCCATTTAGGACAAGTATGACCAGTCTGACTGGGAGAGGTTTTTCCTAATCAGGGAGGTGGCTAAAATTGCACTGCCTTCAAATTAGTTTTGCATGTTTGCAGTCAACGAGCATGGGGGAAAAAAAGTGTTTAGTTACATCTTATCTAAAGTCTGGGTTCAATTCCCCTACCATAGACATGTTCACATGCAACTGTACAAACAGGAGAATTTAAGAAGAGATCAAGTATTTCACATTATTGGAAAAATAAGATTCCCTCCTCCAATGGAATCGTGGTATAGCAAAATATGGACTAATCTTAAAATGAAAAATTTCACACCAAGTATGTACAGAAGAGAAGCATCAAAAATTGAGGATAGGTATTTAGAAATTTGGTCACCCTTCCAAGTATCCTCAGAGGAAGGCTCCCCAGTTGGCAAGACTGTTCTTGGAATATTAACCTGAACCAGTAATGTATGATATAGTATGTCAATGTTTTCTTATAATTTTGCCTTAAAACAGTTCCCCCCAAAATTGGTGAACTAAGAGCTACAGTAATAGATTTGTTGATCTTCTGATACATTTTGACATGCCAGTTTAAGAGCTAGGCTACACTTGAAATTATTATGGCTCAGAATGGGATTTCTTAAAGTGGTACTGCTCTAAGACATAGTATGGATACAGTTCTACCAGTCTTACATCTGACTATACCACTTTGGTACCAGTTGGGAATAAGTTATACAAATAAAAGCACTTTTATACTACCATGAATGCACCCCATGCTAGGGTGTTTTACTGCTTTAACTATGCCTCTACAGTTAAAGGGGTACAACTTAAGCATAGATAAGCTGCAAGAGACTACACAGAGAGTTTGCCTCCCAGTTCAAACAAACTGTCCGAAGAGTTGTCACCTGCATTACTTAAGTCAACACTGAAACATTTACTTCATGAGATGAGCATGCTTACAGGTACATCAGAACTGAGCCGCCCATAACCATGAAGAACCTGCTCAGGCTGGAGTAGAAATAGATAACGTTGACAAAAACGAAGAACAAGGTTGCTGAATAAAGCCAGTCCAACCAATCTCGATTCATCTCCTCCTCTCCTTCCATGAGAGGACCCCCCTGGGCATTCATTTGCAGATTCTGATTGGCCCCTGCATTAAGCTGAGGAGGAGCATTACGATTTTCAGGCTGGTTCTGTGCAGGAAATGGATTAGGAAGAGGGGCTGGAGCTGCAACCGGTGCCACTGGTATCTCTTGTGACCTCTGTGTAGGTGGTCTGTCAGCAGAAGCAGCAGCCAAGCTGAAAATAAAAAAATAATAAGACTAAGTTCTGCAAAAGTTAAGATAGACATAAAAACAATCTTACAGTCACATATAACTAGGAAGCAGCAAGTTAGGTTTAGAGTAAAGATAGAAATCAGTCCTAGTTAAACCATGACTTGTCACAAGAGAAGACAAGAAGCCTTCTATAAAATGGGGTAGCATCCATCTTTATAAAATAAGTTTATTTCACTACTCCACTGCTGAAATCTCAAAACCCCAGAAGACCCTGTAGCAAGCTGGGTAACGGTATCAAGTTTTGCAGCACTTAGTTTTATCTAGACATAAAATTGCCAATAAACAAACTGATTTATGTTGTAGGAATTATATAGCATATATATATTTATATCAGATATTTGAATCAAAGTCTGAGTAAGATGCCTTTTAACTACTTTACAGTTAGACTATTATAATTTCAAGGCTCCCAGAAATACAAAATAAAAAGGAAAACTTACTATTGCATGTAGTACTGCCTTGCATACATCTGCTGAAACCAGGACATCTGGAGTATGTTGTAAGTGGTGTATGCAGAGAATCCAGGCGCCACACCATGGAGGGGATGCTGAGCCACTTCAACCCTTATTCAAAGTTTAAATATAAGATATTTGTTTAGAAAAAAGCAGGAATGCTCACTTCCCTAAGTCATTCCCTACCTGTGCTACTGAAGAGATAAGCAACAGATTTTGCCATCCTGTGGGTAAAGCAGTAGATACGACACACTTTCAAGTTCCAAAGGGGTACCTGTGTCAGCCTAGTTCAACAAAATAAAGGAGTCTTGGGGCACTTCCATACACTTTCAGTACACCCTAGCATAAATCTGGGCTTGAAACATTACAATCAACATTTTTATTAGAAATATGACTGCTGAAATCTACATTTCCTCCCAAAAGTCTGCTGTTGTGAAATCAAAGGGGAAGATGAAGTGATCTGAAATTCAGCTTTTATTTTCAGGTCGGGTCCATTCAAACGAAAAGGCACTGCTGAAGGAGTGTTGCAGAAAGCAGTACCACAATCTCAGAGGACAGCAAGCCCACTCAAATCTAATAGTCAGAGGCTCAACAGAATAATGGAGGCATGACTTTCTAGGTGGAAATATATCCTAACAAAGGAGAATCGATTATAGGGGCCATACATTTCAATTGTCATTCTACCTGCATTAGCTTTTAGGGGTCACCATAGTGGATCCTGAGTTCACGTGTCCATGAAAATGTAACAATTCAATTTTCTACATGTAACAGAAGATAACTCCTCTCCTACATTGGAGAGGTGTACACCCATTTAACGCTTTTAGTGTTCATGTACATTTCCAGAAGAGTGACACAGTGGCTTATAGCCCACTGACATTTACCATTGACATTCAATGATCAGATTGTCCAAAAACAGACATCTGGATGCAAATGGTCAAGATTTTCAGAAAGTTACCAGCATATGTAGCATATTTACCTAGTATTGGACTCCACAGTAGAGGGTCGGTTCCAGGAAGTCTCCCTTTGTCTCAAGCCATCACTTGAAGAAACTACAGAAGGATCTTGACTGGGTCCTAAAACAGCCTCTGGCTGTCGCTTGGTTTCATCAATCTAAATAAATTATAATACAATTAATATTGGGGCTTACCCAGGAAATCTGAGAAAAGTCTTCTCTATCAAAGTGAACAGAATGCACTCAATTTTCTTCTGAAGTTTTACCAAATTGCCATGGATTTGTACAGATCTTTGACAAGGGAGCCCCAGTCCAAAATAGGGCCTCTGGGCATTACCAAAATACAAATTCATTGTCAGCGATCGATATAACCAGTCTTGTCCATACATATTCAATAATTAACACCCCTGTAAAGGTGACCTAGAAAGGAAAAGTTACTTTTGTGATTTCTCTCCTCCACACCCCTCTAAACCATTGCTGATTATTATGTACAAAGGCCTGAATTTGTTTAGTAAAGTTTTGGTTTCTTGGGTTTTCTCACATTAGAAATTCAGGTTCTGTGTTTGTTAAAGACAATAACTGGAAAACTATGGCTTGTCTAGACAAAAAAGTTGCACCAAGTGGGATAACTCTGTGCTTGTCTAAACACCAGCTGTACTTCTTTAACTATTCCATTCTTCTACAGCAGCAGGTCTCATCCACTGTGTCGCGATACAAACGTACCGTGGCACAGTGGTGAGAGTGTTGCGAGCTAAGCCTGCCCCTCCCCCACTGAGCTGCCGCAGCAACACATGCAGCCTACTTCTGTTAACCCAGGGTCGGGCTGGGGAGAAGGGGAGAGACATGGGGTCGGGCTGGGGAGAAGAGATGTGGGATCGCGCTGAGGGAAGGAGGCTGTAGAGCTAGGATGCAGGGCTGCTCGAGGGTGGGAGGCAGATGCGCAGCTGGGGGGTGGGGCTAAGACATGTCTCCCAGCTGTGTCATGACCCTTAAAAGTTTGAGAACCCCTGCTCTACAGGAATAAGCTATACTGGTTTAAACATCTTTATACTGGTGTAAATACATCCACATACACTAGATGGCTTGGACCACTTTTACTATACCAGTAGGGTAAAAATGGTGTATCTCATATGCTCAGATAAGCTGTTAAATTAGAAAATCCAAGCATAAAAATGTTAAGCCTTTTGGGGTCTTTGTAACATACCATAAAAATAGAAAAAAAAACATTAAGTTCTTTGTAGGTCCCATTTAAGAGCAAAGATCTTAAAATAGTAGGAGAATTTATTTTTAAATGCATCTGATTTGGCATTGTTTAAATGAGGTGTTAAGTCCTAGCAGTATGAGTGGCTGCTCTACAGGCTGCCCTACAGAACTAGGATAAGGCACCACAATCAAAACGCAGTCCCTGAGCTTTTCTAGCCTCAAGGATCTCTGCCACATGTGTTGTGACAAATACCCAACTGGAACTATTAGTTACTGTACATTTTTTCATTTTTGATTAACGGTGGGAATTTATGCCTTCAGATGGGATGATTGTCCATTCATTAGTTAATTATACCACCCACTCAGAAAAAATCCAAATATGGTATTTTGTACAAAAGAAATACATATTAAATTGAAAATATAATGCTCATGTTTAGTTTCAATATCTTCTTCCATATGTTTTTTGAAGTTCTGTTGCCAAAGAAAGTCCTGGCAGAATTCATCTGATGGATAGTCCCTATTCAAACGCTAATCACATCCCTCTCACGCACATGAGTGTCCTCATTAGCCTGACTAGACTCTGTGAGCATAGGGAGAAAACACCTCTTTGCATACAGCCCAGCCATTGTGTCCATCACCGGCTGAAGAATCTGAAATTACGAGGTGTCACTAGTTAATCTCACTGAATTAAGTTCCATTACACACTTCTCCCCCCAACAGTCACCTCAAATTTATGCAAACATTGAGAAACTGAGATTTGATAATTTAGACACAAATAGGGTGAAGTAATATCTTTTACAGGACTAACTTCTGTTGGAGAAAGACAAACTTTTTAACTCCATAAAGTTCTTCAGGCGCCACCAGCTCTATAACTTGCTCTTTGATTATAATATTTATTCCAAAACATGTATTCCTTCCCCCAGCCAACTACAACTCATGCAATGCTGCCACAACACTTATGACACAAGGTTTACCACCTGCTTTGATAATATTATCAAACAGTAATGAAAAAACTAGGTCACATTCCAGAGATTTCTGCCGATCCTTACAATACCTAACACAGAAAGAAACAGTCTAAATTTAACCTACCTTAGCACTGGTTTCTTGTGTTTTTGATGGATTCCTGGAGTGGTACACCAGATGAAGAGCATGCAGATTCTCCTCCTAAAATAAAAGTCAAGAAATTTTAAAAACAAAACAATTAAGTTATTAAAACTTTATTTGACTTCACTTTATGCTGTAGTGCAGGTACCACAAACATATAATTGCCATACCTTGTGCAGCACATCTCTCAAATAAAGATGGTCAAGCAGCAGCTTCCCAGAATAAATCAGCTTCTGCTCCTCTTCAGGCTGTGAGAGAAGATAAAATATACTGGTTACTAATCTGTCAAATGCCAAAAAGTTAATTTCGCGCAGGAAAAGCTATACAAGTAAAAGCTGACTAATAGGTCATTAGAGGCCAAACACTGCTATCAGATACGCACATCACAAATTCTACTCTCCTGTCATCTCCCTATATGTACATTCGTTGTGTACATCTCTATTAAGGAAGAATTCCGCTTGTAAAGATTAATTCAGTTGATTACTTGTGTGCAAAATTTGTAATACTACAGATTTAGACTAATGAATGCAAAACAGGGATAAAATGACTGTTTCAGCATATGAAGTAACTAATTTTGCAGTACAGGCCAGAAATCCAGTATTTGCTGCCCTGATCACAATCCTGGGAAAAAGAAATCTCTCTACACACCTTGGAGCAGAGCTCTGGGATACTGACCAACCTAAGCAGCACTGCAGCCAGGTCTTAATCTCATGACATAACACTCATTATCTCCTACCCAGTAAATCTGAGCAGCTGTTTACATAAAAATCCTCAGCAATTGGAATACTGGTATTGGTAGCTGACCAAGATCAAGAGAGGCCATGTTCTCCTCCCTTAGAGGAAACCGTTAGCTTTGCCAGCCTAAGCAACAGGAGACCTACTGCTGCTTCCAAATTTAAGTCTTCGCCAAAGCTACTAAAAACCATTCTTACATGATTGCTAAAAATAAAATAAAATAAATGTATCTGACCCAATGATGATGGATGCTATTTCAACTCCCCAAAGCAGCACAGAAAGACCTTTAGATTTCAACTGACACTGGGCATTACATAGAAAGATAGCTTTTCCCTTAGCTGCACAGCTTCACAACGTGCATGGAATTTGCTCAGATTGTCCATCATCTGGCACTTGAAAGCAGGGTGGACAAAGATTGATTAAAATAAATCAGATATTTTTTCATTTAAAATCAACTAAAAAGGTTAGTTCTAAAAAAATTAAACCTATTTAATTTCATATTTGAAATTTACAACCTATGTTAATGTCTAAACTTACCTATTTAAATCATGTAAATAAAATATGAAAGTTTTAAACAGCACATTTGTCGCCAGTTTTAAAGAAATTCAAAGTACTGGAAGGAGGTAGTGACCGGCGAAGCACCTAAAATTAGAGACTGCTAAAGGGCTAAATTAGCTTCTGACAACAGTAGCTTCTACCACAGCTACAGGAAAAGTCTATTCTTCATTTTAATTTATTTAAAAAGTTCAGTCAAATGACCATTTCATTCAAAATTATCAACTGGGAGTTAAAAATGTTAACCTCCTCCAATCTACAAATAAAAGCTAGTTTTGAGAGAATATCTAAAATTACATAATCTTGAAGAAAAGAGTGAACAGAAATGAGGTTTAATTTGCTGTACTTTATTTAAAATCAGTTTTAAACGAAAAGCATTTACTTTTTGTATGCTTCCAGCACATTAAAGACTGTTTAATAATAACTTTAAAATTTAAATGTTTTTAATAACTTTAAATACTCTGTGCATTTTAAATGAATTTGAATTTCCATCCAGGTAAAGCTTGACAAAAATTCTAAGTAAAACAATCCCAAATCATAATAAAAAATGTAAAAACAAAAAAAAATTGGTCAGATTCTAAGTTAAGATAGCTAATTGCTTAAATACTTGCATACAAATGTGGTGTATCCTTAGCCACCAAATTTAGTGTAAAGGTTACATTTAATTACAAAAGTCAACAGGTATTAATGGTTACCAACCAATGAAAATCAATCTTTTTAGAAAAGTAATTAGAGTGCAAAAACACAACTAAAATCCATAACTTAAATGAAGGGTTCCTGCATGCTCATTTACAGCTGATTAAAATTGATGATTTAAAAAAAGATTTAAATCAAGTTATCCTGCTTGAAAGCCCAGTGTGCGCCGACTGCCTCCCTTCAGCACGTCAATTCACATATTTCAAAGTGGAGTGTTGTGTCTATTTATACATTTAGTCTTAAGAAGCAGAAGTTATTTTGAGGTTCCTATAGAGCCCATAACCAGAATATTTAACACACTCCTAAAAAACAGCTGGTTGTTTCAAAGTGAAATAGTATTTAGATATTATTAGTTCATGATACGCCCACATCTTGAATACTGTATGCAGGTGTTTGTTCCATCTCAAAAAAGATAGATTGGAATTGGAAACGGTACAGAAAAGGGGCAGCTAAAATGATTAGAGGTATGGAAAAAAATTCCATACAAGTAAGGATGAATAAGACTGGGACTTTTCAGCTTGGAAAAGAGATGACTGAAGTGGGATATGATAGAGGTCTATAAAATCATGACTAATGTGGAGAAAGTAAATAAGGAAGTGTTATTTACTCCCTTCAAATAATGCAAGAACTATGGGTCACCAAATTACATTAAGAGACAGTAGGCTAAAACAAACAAAAGGAAGTATTTCGTCACATAATGCATGGCCAACCTGTAGAACTCCTTGCCAGATGATGTTGTGAAGGCCAGTATTAACAGGGTTCAAAAAGAGAACTAGATAAATCCATGGAGAATATGTCTATAATGGCTATTAACCAGGATAAGCAGGGATGCTGTTTGCTAGAGGCTGGGAATGGCTGATGGGCTGGATCACTTGATTACTTGTTCTATTTATTCCCTCTGAAGTACCTGGTTTTGGCTACTGTCAGTGGTGGACAGGATACTTGTATTGAGATCAATGATACAGTATGGCCCTTATCTTATTTCTACTAAACAAAAAAAAAACCTCTCTCAATTTAATGCTTACAACCAAAACAGTTTTATTGTTATTTCATGGACAAATTTTCTTGAGACATCAAATAATGTAATCATTTAATTCCCTTGCCTTCCTGAAATACTTTTAAGCACCCTCCTTCCCCCAAAGTTGTCTTATCAAGTGGCAGGATAGGCAAAGTTTTTCCCCAACAATAACAGTAAGACTCCAATTTATATACTTCAGTTTCCAATAAGCTATTAAGCCACATCAACATTTAATGGCAGCTGAACAGGAAGAAAAACCAAAAAGCCCCCAAACAACTTCCCACACTTAGAACAAGTTTCATTTCTGTTTCTACAAGAAATTTCCATAAGATATTTATAAACTGTTTTGAATGGCATGGTAACATTTGCGACTAGCCAGCCATGCAGAAGTAGTATTTTGGAATTCACTGAAAAACCCTGTTATTACTTCACATCACCAAGCTTGACAGATGCACCCAACAAATACTAAATTTATTTTTCGCATGACCTTCCATGGGCAAAGTCCCAATTCATCAGATGCCAGAGTGGCACTTTGCCCACGAGAGTGCATATGAAAAATAAATGTGTTATTCATTGAAGTGCCACAAGACACTTCTTTTGTTTTGCTGAACTAGACTAACACCCCTTTGGAACTAACCAATAAATGCTAATGGTCCCTGAAGATTTGAACACTTGTGGCGACGAACAGGTGAAACAAAACTTTATCAGCCCAACTTTTGTTGGTGAGGGTGACAAGATCCAAGCTCACACAGAGTTGCCAACTATCTGCAAACTTACGGACAGTCAAAAAACCATACAATTTTAACAGCACCAATAAACGAAAATGTCCATAAAACGTGGGTAGAAATAAAGGCATTTTGCCATCGATTGTCACCCTTCAGAATCCCTTTTTGTAGCATAAACCGACCCTGGTGCGCGATTATCGTTATTACCCAACGCAGCCCAAGAGCCCGACTGAACTTTAGCTAACACAACTGCGCGGGTCCAAATCCTGTGCCGGGGACGTGGCGAGCGAGTGCGCACTTGTGACACGTTCCGCGGCTTCCGGGGCATGTCCAGGGGGGTCAGCGACTGAAAAAACCAGCGCAGCCCTCCGGCCAGCGCACACTACCAGACACGGCTGGCAAGCCGCAGAGCCCGGGGAGGTTCTCCAGCGCCGTGAGGGCCCAGAGCGTCTCCCCCAACAGACGTGGGGCCAACGCCACACTGCCCCCCCCGGCGCTGCGCCGCCCCGACATTTGCACGCCCCGCCCCGCGCACTGCACGGCGAGCTCGTGGAGCCAAGCGGGCCAGCTCCAGGGCCAGCGCAAGGTTTCCACTCGGCTCCGCCAGCAGACTCCGGAAGGGCGGCTCGGGCCCGGCTCGCCTCACGCCCCTAGACAGGGCGCGGTCGCGGCGGCGGGCAGTGCCCGGCCACACGGGGTCCCCTCCCCTCCTCACCGGCTCGTCCGGGTGCAGGCGGCGCAGCTGAGTCTTGAGCTGCCGCACCGTCCAGCCGGGCTCCCCGAGCAGGCGCAGGTCCGGGTGCCGCTGCGCGGGACTCCTGATGAGCAGCGCGAAGGGCTTCGCCTCGCGGCCGGGCTCCATCCTCCGTTAGCAACGGCAACAGAAACGACGCTGCTATGAGACGGCCGCGCGCCCGCTGCCCCGGCTGCCTTTATACCCTCACGGCCCCTCGCCCCTCCCACAGTCGCGAGGCCGCTGTGGCTGCAGCTGATTGGCTCCCAGTGGAGAGCGTGTCAATACGTGGAGCTGTCTGAAGGCACATCCGGCTCGGGACTAGGGGCGGGGTTGTGTTGCTCTTGCTGTTGGTTCTCTGTCCAGCCTGGCTGGGTTGGGGTTGGTTCAAGGGCAGCAGCCTTTGGACAGAGTGGTGCAGCCTCATAGCCAGTGGTTAAAATATAATTTGACAGGCCCTGGAACGCTCCTAATCTCTGGGCCCCCTTCCTGTATTGTCACGGCCGCCTTCGTGCATGTGTGGGCCCCAGCCGAGGTAGGCATTTGCAGCCACTTCCCAGTCCCTAGGCATCCACTCCATAAAAATATGTATAATTTTATATAGTGTTTATGTCTATATCACTTGTCACAAAGCAGCAAACACTGCATAACGCAATAAGTATTGTGATCTTTATATTCCCGATATGCACATTTCACTTCATTAAATGCAATGTCAAACTTGGAACACAAAAGTTTTATGTCACTTTCACCAAATTCCGGTGATAGCTCTGTAGTGAAATGTGATGGGTCAAGTGCTTCAACAGCACTCCTTAGATGTTTTTCTGAGTCTGGCAACAATCTAGCTTTCATACAGTCCACTAAGGCCTGGTAAAACTGACCTTTAGAAATTTCAATTTGCTTGCCAGCATTCACAGACATGTTTATATATACATCTTTAAAGCAACCTGCAGCAATTGCCTCACAGGCCTCTTGGTAGAATTCTGAATCACATGCTCTGTGAGCTATAAACACCTGAACTTATCAACTTACTTGCTGTAGATAATGTCACATCAGATTTTTGCAATGCTAAGGACAGGTCTTCAAGTTCCTCCAGAGCATCAAGCATGAGACCCAAGTTTTTAACAAAAACTGGATTCTCCAGTTTCTTTTGCCATGCCAGCAAATTTTGCTTTCTCTTTCCCTTCTAGTGAGAATTCAGTAGATTTTTTTCAAGAAATGGCTATGAAGGGCTACATATGACCATCAACAGCTCGTACAGTGCGAAAGCTGGAGGCAACCCAACGTACATCAAGTACGCATCCAATCCTATTAAGCTGGACTTCCACATCACTCACACATTCAGCCAACTCTCTCAAGCACTTCGGCGACTGACTGTACAGCGCATACAGTGAATCCATGAATGATTTAAAGTGATTAACTTCACTGCAGCATTTGATAACATCAGACACGGCCAATTCCAACCTGTGATTAAAACAATACCAGCTTATCAAAAGTGGGAATTGTGTCTTTAATTTTGCAGCAACACCAGCCTTACTGCTTAACACAACAGAGGCTCCAGCTACACCTAAAACAATCCAATTATCTTTGAGAAATTTCTCCATGAACCCACGTGCTGTCAAACACTGCAGCAAAGCTAATACTACGCCATCAGCATCACTGCTGCCTAGTTCAACCAGATCAAGAAAAAATATAACAGGACCAATGTTTGCATCAAAAGTTATGCACAAGTAAATTACAAGATAAGAAAGTTTACTTAAACTCATACTCTCATCAATTAAAACAGAAATTTGATATTGCTGAGAATGACACTAGAACACGAACCATTTTTCATCTCCACAGATATGTGGACTATTATGTCAACACAAACAACACTGGTATGCAAAACATGACCTGTATGAACACCATTTAACTGCTGTAAAATAATGAGGTCTGGATGGTGAGTGGCCACCACCCAAATAAAAGATGTATAACACATGCTAACCTAATAACACTATCTAGGACAGGAGTCTCAAATTCAAATCTCCATGAGAGCCACATGAGGACTAGGATAATGGCCTGAGGGCTGCATCATTGAAACCTTTTCATACAACGAGTTATTATTAGAACTAGAGAGAGCACTGCTGCGTAGCCTTATGACATCTTTCTAGGAGCCTGAACAAAACACACATTTACTTTTAGAATTACTTCCATTCAAGATGGCGGTATCATTAGAAAGACAAAGAGAAAGCGAATAAACACACTTCAAATTTTGCATTATAAATCAGGGGCTCCCAACCTTTTTGATTGAGGGCCCAAAATACAATTTTTAAAATCCCAAAGGGCCACCAGTTTGTTTAATTAAAATTAAATTAGAATTAATTAAATTAAAATTGATTGTAATTAAAATTAATTGGGTTTAAATTTTAATTAATTGAATTAGAATTAGTTTTAATTGAAATTTAATTTTTAGAAAGGTTTTAAAAAAAACCTTTAAAAAGGTTTTTAATTAAAATTAATTTTTTTAAGTTTTTTTTTAAGAAAAGAAAAGGAAAGGAAAGGAAAGGAAAGGAAAAGAAAAGAAAAAAGAAAAGGCTGCATGCATCCCCAAGCCTGGCAGAGAGGCAAGCAGCCATAGCCCAGCTCCCAGCTGCCCTCCAGGGCCGGGCAGGGCACCCCAGCAGGAAGTCCCCATGGGAACACTCCCCACACCCCCAGTCCCATTAGAGGCCCCCACCTGAGTCCTGGCCTGGCCTGGGCAGTGAAGCCGGGTGCTCCCTGACCCTCCCGTTCCTGCTCCCCACTGGCCACCTGGGCTCCCCGACCCTCCAGTCCTGCTCCCCTCAGCCAGCTGAGCTTCCGGACTTCCGCAACCAGCTGAGCTGCCAGTTCCCGCTCCCCACCAGCCAGCTGAGCTCCCCGACCCTCCAGTTCCCACTCCCCAGTGGCTCCCCGATCTCCTCGGTCCACGCACCCACCTTACCTGGCCAGATCTGCAGGGGTGCGTGCCGAGTCACTCCCTGTCCAGGCCTCTCCCACCCTGAGCCACACTGTCTCACTCAGGGTGGGAGATTTGAAAAGTCCCTGGCTGCTGGCTGCTCCTGAGTCCCAGTCCGGCATACTTTAACTTCTGCTCATAGCTTTGCCTGGGCCGTGTCCTTGCTTTGGTGAAGGCCAAGTTGATGGTGGCACAGAAGTGCTACCCAGGTCAGGAGCGAACAGCTCTTAAAGCGGATTCCTGGGACTATCCCATTCTTGCAGTGCTTGATTCAGCCCAGGGTGCTGCAGATGGGAAGAAAGAGGAATGTCTTTCTTCCACCCATTTGTCTGCTTACAGTCTAAGTTCTTCACGGCAGGAGCTGTCTCTTAGCGTGGTTGTATAATGCAAAAAACAATGGCCCCCAGATTGCTTCAATACAGAAAATGGAACCCTCATTGCTTCGACACAAAAAACATACCTCTCTGACCACACACCCCTACTTGTCACCTGCCCCCCCATGGCACTCAGATGGGGTATTATCAAACTACAATCCATACTTGACAATGTGTCCCCCCCTACCCCCTGGAAAGAAATTGTTCCTGAACCTCAGAACCCCACTTCTGGCCTTCAAAACTTTTGTAACGGGTGTGTATCTGGTTAGTCCAATAAAGTCTTATTGAATTGAATTGCTTGGTCTAACCCTCCCACTACCCTCCTCGAACAGCTGATAAACCCATGATCCTCTGCTGCATCATCTCCTTTCAGTCCACTGGACCCAGATCTCTGGACCTTGACTCAGTTGCCCTGGAAACGGATGTCCAGTTCTCATTGCCTCTCCCCAGACAGATGAATATATCCATAATTTAAAGATCCCACAAGCACAATTGTTCGGCTTGTCTCATCTTGTATTTTCAAGGTAAAGTATCATTAACTTCTAAAACTCAAGGAAAGCCTCCCTCATCTGATGCTGTTTAGTGCGGAGACTCTTACCTGTTCTTTGTCTCTAGTTGTGATTTTCTTCTGATTCCTCTTTTCTCATCTAGAGTCTGATCCAGCTCCATTGGCATTAATGATAAAACTCCTATTAAATGAACTGGATTGTGGCTGCCCCGTGGTTAAAAAAATAAACAAAGCAAGATATCAGTTTTACTTCCTAACACAAAGTATTTTTTTTTTTTTGCTCGTTTCTTTAGGTGCTCAGTTTTCTCTGGCAGCGGGAGCAAATTGCCCTGAGGCAGAGTCAGTTCACAGCCAGTAATGTACATTTGTCTCATGTATGCGTATAGTGTTCGGATGATTAGAGAGACAAGGCAGGTAAAGCAATATCTTTTATCACCCCAACGTCTCTTGATGAGAGAGACAAACTTTTAGCTTACACAGAACTCTTCTTCCAGCCTGTGTAAGTTTGAAAACTTCCCTTTCTCTCCAAGAGAAGTTGGTCCAATAAAAGATGTAATCTCCCCCCCACTTTGTCTGTCTAATATCCTGGGACCAACATGTCTCCAACTACACTGCATAGATTTGAAGGTTTGTCATTTTTGGTTCTAGGCCCAGGTGAGCTACAGTGTCTTACCTTGGGCTGCCCAGAAGATGATTGTATTACCACAGTGCCTAGCAAGATTAAACTTGAATATAGGTTTGAGGGACATAGGGCTCAAAATAGCTAGGCCAGATCCCACCTTGCTCCTGCCCTACCTTACATGTTTCTGGGACAGTTTGAATGTAACTCAGAACCTCCCACCATTCAGTGTTTTTCTTCCTCTGGGCAGGGAAGTCAGGAACTGGCCAAGTCATGGGAGTAGGGTATTGGGGACCCCGAAGGTGTTTTCTCTGCATGACAGAATAGCCCTGCTTGTCACTCTGCATTTTGTTCCATGCTGGCACCAAGCTGGAGCCTTAGCAGTTCGGGATCAAGGGATAAAATGTATAATTAATAAGGTAAGTCCAGCCTCTAAAGGCAAGTACAGAGGTGGTATTGCTGTATTTAGAAGCACTGAATTTTCTATGGAGGGGAAAAAAAGGAGCAGCACTGGCTTATTATTCTTTATAGTTCTCGTGCTATATGGCTATATTGTTATATGGACTGCAAGCATCCCATGGTCTCTCCTCCTCCTCCAAGGCAATGCCCCTGGTGATGCTTTCTCCAGTTGACCCTCTCTCCTCTCACTTTGTCCTCCTCCTCCTTGAGTTAGCTCTGTTTTGCAGAGGGGCTCCTCTTGTTAGCTTTTCCTGCCTCTTCTTGGTGTCACTGATGTTACGGGGTCTTTTCTCCTTCTAAGTGGCTTCTGAGTTTGTAACACACCCCTGAGCCCCTCATTCTCCATAGGACTCTCTTCTGAGCAGCCTTTCTTTGGGATAGGATGAGTGTGGATGTGAACTTCACAGTTCCAAACAATCTCTGTCATAAAGTTCTCCAAGGGCGTTGGCCCTGCATTCTAGCTGTTCACTAGCAAACTCAACAAAAGTGTGACTAAGGAAGATGCAGCTGGCTACTATTGTATGTAATATGACCAGCCAGTCCATTATCACAAAGTGTATATGTCTAAAGCATGCTCAGCCTAGGTCCCACAAGGACTGAGCCTTGTACATTTCACCAGTGCACAACTCCCAACCCTGTACGCCTTGGGAAGCCGTGTCTTGGGAATGCTCTTCATGCGTGCCTCACATGCCCAAATAATCATGCCTCACAGCACAAAGTCAACAGGAATGTACTGAATGTAGCATCCAAACCTTCCCGTTTGTTCCACGAGCCCAAATACTGCTCTGACGCAGCTGTGTGTTACTAGGCACTTTCTCTGCTGCAGAATTCCTGGGACCACCACTAGCACCAGAAGAAAAATTTGGACCCAGAGCTGACACTAACTGGACCATATGGATGTGGCAGGGGTGGTCTTAGTGTTCTGGGGACCCTGGGCAAAAGCCAAGGATGGGGCACCCCCACCACTTTTGCCTTGCCACCCCCCCCCCAACCGTCATCTTCCCTTGGGCCCCTGCCTCACCCCCAGCCCTCTGCCACGCCAGCAGAATGGTATTTTGCCCTTTTTGCATGAGACAGCCTTCTGAACCGGCAATGGTAGAAAAGACTGCAGCTCAGCATCAGGGAAGGCCAGAGAACAAAGGAAGGAAAAGCCATGTACAAGGCTGGCTGGTACAAGACACAAGGAAGAAATTAGTGCTGCTAGGAAATAGATGTCCATTTGCTCCCACAATATAAGGACCATGGAAAACACAGCTTCTGTGGCTGGCATCTGGCGTTTTTTAAACTTCTTTTTAAATAGATAGCTTTTTAAAAAATCAGCTCTCCCTTTTTCACAACAAACTCAAGGCTGCACTCCTAAACCAAGCAGCAACAGCCAACAGAATGGTTCTAACCTGGTCCAGTTGCTGGTTCAGCAGGGTGTTTGTTTGAACATTTGTGCTTTCCAGCACACTGGATCCTGCGATCTCCAAAGCACGGTCCTGTGCCTTAAATAAATATATTTGTTAGTCTTTAAAAGTGCCAAAGGACTCCTTGTTTGTTCTCCTCTGCCTTGTGATTCAAGAGGAGGACCACATGTCCACTGGTTGGTTGCTTCCCTTTGTGACAAATACATTTTTCACAGACTTTGATTAGGTGCAGAGCGAAGGGGATGACAAGCTTGGATTTTCTACAACTTTGTTGCATTTTTAACAAATTAATCTTGGATCCAATTCTTTCCTGCTTGCACAACTTCCCAAAAGCTGAAGCATGGGAGGGAGGGATCCTTGAAGAAACTGACTTATATTAGTCATGGAATTTTATTAGGGACTAGATCGTGACATTGGGGCACAGGCCTGAGTAAAGAGGCAATGTGGAACTGCACTGGGCCATGCTGGCCTTGGGGAGGGATTTAGACACAATTTCTTCTTGCACTTCCTGGTATTCAGGGCAGCCTGATTCCCCGGAATGGCTGGTCTCCTTTGTGAGCCAGTGTAGGCAGTGGAGGAAAAGCCATAGCCCCACTTCTTCCTCACCCCTTCCAATCCCTTTGGGACAACATGGGCTCCTAGAGGTGCACAGAGAGAGTCTGTGATTGTCTGAGACTGTGATTAGTTTTTGGATGGGGATGTAAGATGGGGTAAGGCTGGCAGTCAGAGTTCTGAGTTCTAATTCTAGCTCTGCTATTAACTCACAATGTGGCCTTGGGCCTCTCATTTAACCTCTCTGCCTCAGTTTCCTCAGCTTTCACCAGGGCCAGCAAATCTGATGTACAGAGTGTCCTGAGGCTGACACAGTTCAGCTTTAACTGCATTTCCCTTTGTGGGGATAAAAGAGCACAATGTATGCTGGCTCTGCGGCAGCTGCAAACACCGGAGCAACGGATAGTCAATGTTGGGAGCAATGTCTGTACTGCAATGTGGGATTGTAATACAGTGGGGTCTCCCTTTCCTTCCCCCAAATTCTAAAGCCAACCTCATCCATATTTATTTTTCTTCCAGTTTCCCCACCCTCCCAGTCTCTTCTTTCACCTCACCCTTTCCTTCATTGGCAAAGGAGCGTACAGGTATTATACGATTAGGGATAAGATCTTGTGATGAATTTCCGAATTTTCTAACATCAAGCAGTCACATTCTGATTGGAATCACAGAGTCATTTTCACCAATTTAATGGGGCAGGCAAATGATGCTATTTTGGGGAACTGGAAGCCCTGTTCATTTGGACCTCCAAATATTTTAGGCAGCTTTGAAAATCTCCCATAAAAGCTCTGACTTTTTCCCCATCAGTTTTCCCCATAGCTGCTTCTGTGTTCCAAAGGGGTAGCTGTGTTAGTCTAGTTCAGCAAAACAAACAAAGAGTCCAGTGGCTAAAGGCTAACAAATGTATTTATCGCATGAGCTTTCGTCGGAGAAGATCCTGCCTCATCAGACTCTTAATCAGTGGGTCCCACCCAGGAATTTGCATTAGAGAGCACAGAACCACATTACCTACCGCTCGCCCCCATGTAACAGTTGGCATGTGGGGATATTAAAGTATTTCCTGAACGTGCAAAGAGTACAATCATACGATCTGTTTTTAGAAGGGGGAGGGCAATTGATGTAACCCAGGATCAGTCATTTCCCATCTGTAATCCTTTATAAATGAAACCAGCAGAGTTTGCTATTACTAATGACTATCCCACTACCCCCAAAAAACCAGAAGCATTCATTCCAAGGCCAAAATCTGGCCTTAAAAATTCACATCCCAGCCCACTATGTATTCAATCACATTTTATTGGCAGTAAAAAGTCAGAACATTTTCTTGGTTTCCTCTGGTAAGAATAACTGGGGGTCTCAGGTCTTGCGAGAGGGTTTCTAGCCAGGCCATATAGAGGGAGCTGGGGCATCGCCCCTTTCTGCCTATTGGCAAGGTTCTGGAAAGGAGAATTTTAAAAAAAACAGATGTAAAAAAAGGAGACAGAGAAAACCCATAAATCCGTTTTTCCCTTAAAAGATTATTATTCCATCTTTGAAGAGTCCATGTAGATTTGCAGATAATACAGGTATATTCACACATGCACTATGTGCCACCAACTTGTCCTGTCTACAGCAGTAATTCTCTTCACGTTGAATTCTGCTTGATATATTAGCATAGAAGCTGAACAGAACTAATCAACTTGATTTGCCTTCTGAGCACTACCTGTGTCATAGACACTTCCATAGCTTGCCCCAGTCTGGTCAGGCTTTCATAAATGAAGAGCTGTGTTTCCTTAATTGGTCACTAGCTGGCACACTACTACAGGCTGTGGGGCAGGTTCAGCCCTACTGACTGAGAGTTCTTAAAATCAGGGCAAGGTCTGGAGGAAAGTTAGGTGAATGCAGAGTCAGTTGGCCTTGACAGGAGAGGGGCTGAGGTTCCTGTATCACACTTGTGACCGACACTGTCTGGAGGGCTGGAAAGAATTTCTGAATGAACGATAGTCTCAGAACAGTCAAAATCTAACTGGGCATCAGAGACACAGGGACACCTGCTCGCCTCTTCATGGGCATATGAATACAGCCCCCAAAACTGCACCCCGTAGGCTTTATGGGCCAGATTTCCCCACCCTTTTGTACCACTCAGGAGGTGAAGTGGGGGAGAAAGTGAGTGGACACCCTTAGCTGAGAGTTCCCCCAGCACGTGGAATTGTCAGTGGGCACAAACCCAGAGTAGCTCACTCCCACACACCACTGTGGCAAAAGCAACATGACGTTGCATTCCAGCTATTCTCAGTCTGAGATTGGCACCAACTGGTGTAGTTTAGAGCAACTCTGAGGCTGCTCTAAATTATGCCAGGGCTGGCTCCAACATGGTGCCAACCTGAATCAGGGAGTTGCAACCAGCTCTTTTATGGACCCTTCCCCTCTTCTGGAGCAGCAGAGAATCTGACCCTCCAGGTGCAGGTTATATTGTGAGAGGAGCAATTAACTCATCTGCACAATTAGGGCCTTCTCCAAACTGCCGCACTAAAGTCAAAACAAAAAAAAATTATATGGTATTACGCTACTGTAGTGGTCCTGAGCCCCCTGCATCTCATTATAGTGTCATTATAGTGCATTAGCCCATCACTATAGAAAACTGGTATTTTTATGAAGGCTTTTGTGCAGGTGTTGTATGGAGCGGGGATTAGATTTAGGGGCACAGACAGATGTCCATTTAGTCATTGTGTAGAAGGAAGACAACCAAGGAGGGACTGTTTCCATAGTAATATATCAAAGAACAAAACCAGCCCATAAATACAGACTTACTGGAGAAGACCATACATAAGGGGCACTTGATAGATCCTGATCACTTCAGGGGCTGCTGTTACTTACATGGCTATGAGAGCAGCGTCCCGTGAGTAGTCAAGCAAAATCTCATTCAGCCTTACTTGTCGAAGTGACTATGGGGCAAGAAGGGAAAATCGCATCAGCACAAAACCAGTCAGACAATGTCCACCTGGAATGCACCTGGATTTCCTCACTCTAAGGACCTGATCCAGCACCATCGTCCCCAGTGGGAGTCATTCCATTGACCTCAGTGAGTGCTCAGTGTACGCTGCAGGGCTGTGGTCGTTTGCCAAGCACAGGAGAGGACTGTGAAACTCGGGGCTGCCCCATGGGATTGAGGATGAACCATGACCTCACCCTGGTTACCGGTGACCCTCGTAGCTGTCATCCCTAAAGTCACCTCAACCTCCCTTCTGATCTCTTGTCTGGAGCCCAACATCCTGTCACCGTTAACCTCTCCCGAGAGTTGTTTACTGCCCATTGGTCCTCTGGTCCTTCCCATTGCTTCAGCATAGAATGAGCTGCTCGCTCTGTTCTCCACAGCACCAGAGTTGCTCCCGGTAGAGGGAATGGCCACACTTCCACTGACATCAGTGGATTCAGCCCAAAGGGCCCTGCAGTAATGAAGGGCCTGATTCTGCAAGGTGCTGTTGACTTGTAGTGATTTGAGTGGGAGCGGAGAGTGCTCAGCCACCCACAGGAGGCACTCAGCACCTTGCAGAGTCAGGATCCTGGGAAAGCCTGGAAGCAAGAAGAACTTTCCTGGCTTGGGTCAGGAGACAGAATCTTGGGTTAGGTCAGGAAAACCCTGTACACGAGAATTCCTAGGTAGTCTCCCTTCCCCGGCCCAAGAGCAGCAGCAATGTCCCCCCTACCTTCGCTTTGTTTTTATTAACCTCCTCATCAGAAATCTTCCATGGACAGTCACGCCTCATTTCATTCACCACAGCCTCGTCTTTAAAGCCATCATTCAGCCTGAAGGGGGCGATCAGGTCCTCAAATCTCTTGATGCTGCCAACAAACAAAGAACGTGACAGGATTGGAGCTCTTCCCTGACCTTTTCAGCACCGGATAAATGCTGCTGGGGTTTGTGAGCACGCTGGAGGCCCTGTTACTTGTTTCTGTCTTCTGAAGAAAGATCCTAGATGAACAATGGAGCTGGGTGGAAATTCTTTGAGTCACTGTGTATAGTTCTCTGAAAAACTCAGCTTAATGCTCAGCAGTGGTCAAAAAAACTGACAGGATGTTAGGAATTATTAGGAAAGGGACAGAAAATAAGACAGACAGTATCACAGTGCCTCTAAATACATGCCCTCATATTGAATTCTGTGTGCAGATCTGCTCAAGCCACCTCAGTAAAGATACTGTGGAACTGGAACTGCTTCAGAGAAGGGCAGCAAAGATGATCAAGGGAATGGAACAGCTTCCATTTGAAGAGAAACTAAAAGGATTAGGGCTGTTCATTTTAGAAAAGTGATGATTAGGGGGAAAAGAATGGAAGTCTATAAGAGCACAAATGATGGAGAAAAAGTGAATAGAGAAATGTTATTTACACTTTCCCACAATACAGAAAGCAGGGGTCATCCAATGTAATGAATAGGCAGCAGGTTTAATACAAACAACAGGAAATATTTTTTCACACAATGCACAATGTGCAACTCACTGCCAAGGAATGTTAGAATGGCCAGATGTGTAACTGGTTAAAAAAACCGGATAAGTTCATGAAGGATAGTCTTTGATGGACCAACTAATCAAGGTGGTCAGGGATGTAACCTCACACTTGGGGTGACCCTAAATCTCTGACTTCCAGAAGACAGGAGGAGATTTTGGGGTGGATCTCCTCAGATTTGCTCTGCCCTGCACACTCCCCCGGAAGCTCTGATACTTGCCACTGTTGGAGACAGGATGCTGGGTAGATGAACCATTGGTATGACCCAGTTGGGCCGATGATATGTTCTGATGATCTTCTGATCATTTTCATAAAATCTATTTCTCTTTTTTTATTATGTTGAAAATTTTCCATTAGGAAAATCAAAATGACAGCTGTCCACCTAGAAGGGTCCTGTCGTTTTCACTGTCTGCTGCAGTCCTGTACTTCCATCCCTTTCAGTTCTTCTGAAATGGAATTTTTCTGGCATTTCCTAGCCATGAAAAATTTCACGTTCTAGCTTTTTGCTCCAAACCAGGATGATTTTTTTTATGTGAAATTTTTCATGGAAAGGGATTTCCATTTTCTAGACAGCTTAGATCAGCTGCCCTGGAAACGTAATTACTCTATTCAGAGCAGCCCATTGTTGACTATCTCAGCCACGTGAGCAGGCCTATGGAGATGCTACCATGATGGAGTCTATTCATCCTTCTATGGCCTCTATTCATCCATTCATTCCATGTTCATATAGTGATGTCTTCCAGACCAAGGTTATGGCACATTGCGCAGCACTGAATTATCTTGATCTTCCTCTGTCTGTGCTGTGAATGGTCCCTTCCTGCCAACACCAGTCGTGTCAGTGGCCAAAATAAATAAATAAATCATAAGATTTGATTAAAATCGTGAGGTTTTTAAAAAAAATAATTGATGCTGGGTTCTTTTCATTTGTTTTCTGGGGCACATTTTCAAGCTTATGTATACACAGGAGGACTGGAAACTTACTTTTTCCTTTGCGTGACAGCAGAGGTTCTTCCATAATAATATGACTCTGGGAGCTGGGGCTTTGCATAAAACGCCAAATATTATGAGACTTGTTCTGAAACCATGGTTGCTGGTAACAGTGATTTTCTCTGGCTAAAGACAGAACATTGGTCTCCAGAGATGGCACTTTTCCTCTGCATCAAATTCACTTTAAAATGTAGAAAATGGTTGGGTTACCGGTGTAGTTTTCTCCTTCTCTCCCCGCAGCCTTCATGTTCCTCAATCTGAGTCACTAATCAAAGCATGGGATGGACTAAGGACAAAAATAAATCTCACATTCCACTTGATGTGTACACAGTCACGATACACACTCACTCCCCCCCCCCCAGAATCATGTCTGGAGAATGAAATAGGCAAAGACAAAAATTATAGAAATAACGTACTGCTCAGGGCGTGGTTTCTGGTTAATGTCTGGAAGGACATGCACCTCATGGAACCCAAGCCGGAACTTGCTCAATAGAGAGACAATCCTGTGAGAGAGAAAAAGAGGGATTTTTTTTAAACTTCTCATTTTTTTCCTACTACAGTATTTTAGTAGCCACCCCAAAAACTCTCTCAGTGATCTGAATATTTAAGAATCAAGAAAGGCAGCATTGCCTGGTGACTAATGCTTTTCTTGGGACTCAGGAGACCTGGGTTCTATTCAGGGCTCTGCAACTAGCCAACTGAGTGACCTTGGGCAAGTTAATTTGCCTCTCTGTGCCTCAGTTTCCCAGTCTGCAAAATGGGGATATTGTTACCACCCTCTTATTTGGAGTGCCTTGAGACCTACTGAAGAAAATCACTGAAGAAGGGTATTACTATAAATATCTGTCTGCTTATCAAACCCTGCAAACGCTTGGCCTAGTATTTACTACAACTAATAAGAATTTAGCCAGATAGTAAGTGTTGACACGGTCATATGCAAGGTGAAAAATCAGAATCAAGAAGTGGCAGGGGGAGCTTCCAATTTCTATTCTTCTGCTCCATTAAGTATTTAGCAATATCACTCAGCTACCATATCTCTTGTAGTACAATAGTGCAGCGTGACACTTGCCTCCTTTCTAACTATTGCTGATAGCTCTTTCTGTGTCCAACTTTTGTAATTTCATGAGGTATCAAGTTCAGTCCTCTTACCAAAAAGAATTCCATTTCCATGCTCCTTAGCATCTGTTTTGGTTTTCATTTTTTTAAAATCATATTTGGATGTTTTATTCTGAACTCATGTCCTCTCAATCCACTTTCCCGCACACACAAACAATGGCACTTTACAATAAATAGACAAACAATCAAATAGGGCAGATCCTCAGATGCTGTAAGTCAACACAGCTACATTAGCTGGAATGAAATTAGATTGATTTACACAAGCTGATGACCAGGACCATGGCATGCTGTGCAGAAGAAATAATTTTTTAAATTATCAAAACCAAAAAAGAGCTTCTGAAATTTCTGAAACATGCAGAGAAGAGTGTTGGGTAAACAGCAAAATTCCTGCCTGAAATCCCCAAAGGGGGCTGCGAATCTGGAGGATAGTCCATCCAGTGGAGTAAATGGCAGATAACCCTTTTTGGTTTATTTTCTGTATACTACTATGCCTTTGCATTTCTAGGATTCTGCAGAGGCAAGCTGCCATTTTGGGTAGCGGAGCTGATTTCACAGCAGACGCATAGATTGGGCTCTCACCTGCAGACTTTGCTTTTGTTCTTTCTTCTTTAGTTATTTCAATTAATCTAAAATACATGCTATTCAGACTGAATATACAGATTTGATGCAAGGCCCATGGAAGTCAGTGGAAAGACTCCTATTGGGTGCACCAACTTTTGGAGTAAGCCCTTCATGTGCAGAAAATCATAACCAAAGCGCCTCTGAATGATCCGCTGGGATTAGTGGCAGCTAATGGTATCATGAGCTGATTTGATCAGTGCTGAGCAATGCACTCACGCCTTCCTCTCTTCATCCATCCTGTGAATCTGCCCACCGACAAACACCCGCGTCTTGCACTTGCCCCACCGCTTCTTGCGACTGAGGAGGTATGGAATCAGCAACGTCAGACCTGCCTCAGGGAAGACACAGGGATCGGTGCTTACATTTGGGGACCAAACATGTATAGAACATTCTGAGTTAGAGAAAGAAAAGGTCCTGTGTTCTTGCCAGCCCATACTCCCATTAATGTGAGATTGTACCCCAAGATGTATTTTCTAGTGTACCGCTCCGCCTCCTATTAAATGTCCCCAGCTGAAATCACACATCACATTGCCACACCTCTGGGTTGCAGTCAGTTCCAGAAAAGAGATCCCCTTGGCTAAAAAGGAATTATTTCTCCCTCTTGTATGGTGTCAATTTGAATCCTTCTGCCGCCTCACTTTGCTCCTTCACAGGGCCTGCAAGCACCATGGGAAAATGAGAGGACAGATGACTAGGGTCAGGGTGCTTGTATGGACCCAGGATGCTGGGGCTCAATTCTCTGCTCCACCACACACTCCCTGTATAGCTTTCATCAAGTCAACCTTTCTGTGCCGCAGCTCCCTATCTGGATGTTGCCCAACTTCGTTTACATGGTAGTTTTGTTTCCTCCTAGGATTCCAAACTGGACCCATCAACACTGCTTTAGAGCTGGTGGCTTGGTAGCAAACAAGTCTGACAGAAAGCTTTTTGTCCTGTGTTTGTGCAGCACCTAGCACAATGGGGTCTTGGTCCAGTATTGGGGCCCCTAGGTGCTGCAGTAACACAAATGAATAACAAAGTATTTCACCTCAGCTTCATTCCACAGGTGACCCTCAGACTTTCCTCTCCCTCTCCTTTCCTCTATTGTGTCCCTCCTCACTCTTCTCACTTCTCTCATCTTTCCGTATCCAATCCCTCCTACCTAACACCCTTGGGGAAAAAAATCCCGGAACAAATATGCCATTTGCCATCATCACACCAATTTCTCTGCTGGTAGATAGCATTTCTTTCCACTGCCCCGTGTCTGTCTTGTCTGTTTAGATTATAATCCTTTTGGGCAGAACCAGTCTACTACTCTATATCTGTACCATGTCTAGTGTAATGGAACCCCAATCTCATCCCTGTGTGCTATTGTAATAAACATCTCGGTAGCCACCACTGCTGTTGAATGTTGGAAAGGAAACGTGAGACCTGAAAGGGGTTATCAGGTTTCTGACGAACCTTCCTGCTCAAAATTATATTAAAAGACTCCTGCAGGGCTAACGTCAACCCTGGTGGAAAGATCAGTGCAGGAGACATTTTGCTAAGAGAGTAAGAGTGAGATTTTTCAAAGATGTCTAGGAGAGTTGGGTACATAAATCCCACTGATTTCAATAGGAGTTGGGCCCCCACCTCCTGTAGTCACCTTTCAGAATCTCAGTCCTCAGTACATCACACTGGCCAAGCATGGCTAGGTCCTGGTGGAACTGAACAGCATTGGACAGGAATGGCACAATGACGTGGGTATAGCTGACAATGCCTAGGTAGAGGCTGCTGGGAAGGGCTTCACCCTGCAGCAAGCTAGAAATGGATAGGTAGGAACTGTCCTTAGGAGAACTTGACCCTGACTTTGATGAAGAATGGCTCTGATGGATGACTGCACGGGGAAGAGCGGAGCTGAAGAGGTCATTGCCCTGCAGCGGGGAGAACCTTCAAAGATCAGTCTCATTCATGAGCTGAATATTAAAAAAAATCCCAAATGTGTGAGCAGGCTGGGAGTATAAACTCAAAGGTCACCTCCATCATCAAAGAGCCAATAGATATCGATAGTCTTCTTGCCCTGTTCGGTCTGGAAGATGGTGCTGGCTTGCTGTTCCACTGTAAGGGCCTCAGGATCCACTAGAAAGGTGAAAAGAATCCATGGCATGAAAGACAGATCCTGGAATTTGAAGTGTTCTGTTCTGCCAACTCTCTGCACCAGGTGGCATGAGACCTTCCTATTTAGCTCATTAAACTTTGCTGCAGGCTACAGGAAATGCTCTCTAGGCCATACCCTTAAATATACGATCCAGGAAAAAGCTTTGCAGCTGAACCCTATTTCTGTGTTTGGGTTGGACCAAAACATCTGCCACCTCTGCTGACCCAAACGTTGTGGCTGGTACCTTTAACTTACAATGAACAAACCCAGCTCCCAGATCTGGACACCCCCAAATGCCACTAGGGTTCCTGTGTAACAATTAGCCAAAAATCATTCAGTTAGCTGGCCCTGACATGGTAAACGTGATTAATTTTCACTGCAGGCTGGAGGGGGTGCACTTCATATTACAAAGATGAACGTAGTCAGAACTGACATGTGCCTGTCACGGTGGGTCCCACACCATTTGCTCCATTTTCTTTGGAGTCTTCTGCTGGATCAAACACTGGGTTAACTACAAAAGAGACAATGAGAAGAATAAAAGCAATGGAGACATGAAAGACAAAACAATGGAAGTTTCTTTTCACTTAGAAAACTATTTAGGGTTAAACCCAATGCTCATTTAACTTATGTTAATTTTAACTTTAAAGACATCCTGAACAGAAAGATAGAGCTAGTTTAGAAAACATTTGCATTTATAGATGCATTAAATCCTGTTGCATACATGCTAGTTTTGGGGGAAATTCACTTCTGTGCCAAGAGGCGTCACAAAGAAAAGGCACCACTGGAGTGCTGAATAATTAAATGGTGTATAGACACCATGGCACCCCTTGGCACGGAGTGAATTCCTGGGCAGAGGGTGTTGCAGCTACTTCAGAGGAGCTCTTGGTGAGTTCAGAGACGTACATGGACAAGTCTGCAGTTCACTATAGCGAATCTACCCCAAGGCAGAGTACAAGGCACAGGTACTATTTGAGCGAGTCGTATGTGGTGCCCAGACTTTATGCAGCACTCCCCCTCCCCCCCACTTAAGGGCAAATGGTCATCCTCTGCGTGATTTGCTGTAACGACACAGACAATTCATCACTGTTTGTGGGAGCAGTGGTAGATTAAAGGAGAACCAAGCAGCCAGGCTGATCTCAGATACTGGAGCTCTGTAAAGCAAGCCCTGAATTTTGCTCTCCGACCCAGAAACCTGCAGTGAGGTGGAGTGTGAGTCATTAAGGACCTTGCCATAAGGCTGTGGGTTGGAATCTTACTCGATCTCACACCAAAAGACCACCTCCAATTCTTCTAGTGGCAAAATGGGTACCTGACTGTCCATTGGGACAGGGCAGTCAAAGCTGGTCAGATGTGAAGCTAGCACAGTCACTCCCTTGTGTATCTCTGGCTATGAAACAGATGTGCCCTAATCATCCTGCCTCAATGAGCTGTTGGCTTGGGGGAATTTGGAAATGACCCTGCAATGTGCTGTATACTTCATTTCCCCAGTGAAATGCTGGGTAGCAGCCTCTGGGGTGAAACAGTGCAGAGTAACACCAAGAAACAGTTTAGGACAGGAAGTGAAGAAGAACATGTTCAGTTGAAGTAATTTGAAGAATTTGGGAAGTCCGAAGGAATCTGGCCACTTACATTCATAGAAGGAATCTGGCCACTTACATTCAGAGGTCTGTGTCAAAGTCCTGGCTTTGCAGGGGAAATATATTTGACACCGGGTTTCATTATTAACATTAGAGGAATGTTACTGATTTGCAAAAGGCAAGCGTGTTTGACTCACTGCGTCATCCTGTCAGCTGATGTGCAGTGTGCATGCTCCAAACTCGCTGCTATTAAGACTAGGGATCTAACAGTCTCACCCCAGCACCAGCTCGAGCAGTTCCTGGAGGCATGGTTGCAAAAAGACACTTACCATGAGCCTGCATCCATCTGGAAATGTTCAGCCCTTCCTTCATTCTCATTAAGCACACGCCATACTTGAAGTCAAATGCATCACTGGAATGAGAGAGAGGGTGGGGGGGAAGAGAGAGAGAGAGAGAGAGAGAGAGAGAATGAGAACGGGGACTTAGTGTTGACATCTTTTGCATTGGATCTTACGTGACCAGGCTCCAAGAGATTGTCTCTTTAGTTCAACACACCGGCCATCTTATCGGGAAATGAACACTCTCCTATAAAGCATCTGAGATTGGTCACTGTCAGAGACAAGACACCTAGTGAACCCGACCTCTGAGCTGTTCCAGTGGGGAATACTTTTAAAAGCTAACCAGAAATTCCTGACAACTGGCATTAGTGCTCATTGTAACTGATGTTACTGTAGAGTGAGTCCTGCCCCCAGCACAGATCTGAGGTGGCCGATCTACACCCTGAGGAGTCTCAGAGAGACCCAGGAGAAAGGAAGCCTTATCGTTCCAGCCACAGAACAATACAAGAGCTATTCTTTTCAGCCTCCGGACTGGGGTAGATATGGTGTTCAGTGAACACATAGTGCTTAAAGTCAATGCTAGAGCTCTACTTTATTCTGTGTCCAGTTCCAACTGGCTGTGCCTAACTAGGGGTTGCCCCACCCAGACTCTCCCCCTAGCCCAAGAGCCTGCCTTCCAACAGTGGTGATGCCCGATGCTTCCCAGACTCTCTGTCTGGGAAGCTCAGTCCTTAAAGGCACAGTCCCAGAGGGGCTGGGTTTCCTTTCCACACTGGAATTAGCAGGGAGTGTGGCTGGTGGATATTCACAGATCATAGGTTGCTTCCAGAAACTACTGCTCTGTGGCACCCTTGGTGCATCTTTCTGCTGCATTCAGGATCCACTCTACCCCATAGAGAGTGTCTGCTTGCTCTTCTCCCACATGCCTGGACATGCCACTGATTTAAACACTTCTGACCTTGACTGGAGCAAAACTCAAGCAAATACGTTGCTAGCATTGCCTTTTCCTGTCGGGTCTGGTCAAGGCAGCTGGTGAGACATAGTGAGTTTACAGATGCAATAAGGGGAGGGCAAGTGAGAGGTTGAAGGCACTGCTAAACCGTGATGATGATGATTGGAGTCCATGTCATTGAACACATATTAATAAAAACAATCATGATAACACTTTGCAAGCTGTGATAGGGCCAGAAAGGCGTTAGTAGCCCCATTTACAGAAGGAGAAGCTGAGGCATAGAGAGAATGAGTGACTTGCCATAGTTCACACAGGAAGCCAAGAATATAAACCAGACCTCCAGCTAGATCTGCATCCCAAGTCCCTTGCTTTAGCCTCAAGCCCATCTTTCCCTTCTGCAATGAGAGACCGGTAGTAGCACCTAACACACCCCAATACATATCATTGCTGACCAGCTGCTGGGACAGCCTTGCTAAGTTTCCATAGGCTGAACTGGGAGCCAGTGGAAGCTGCCAATGTCAAACTTTGCAGTGGATTCATGAACGTATACTAGCTATATGCCACCATATTCCTTCCAGAGTGCCACCCGGTTCACACAGAATTCCCTTTCGTTTAACTGGGAGCACACGAAGCAGGCAACACAACAATGAACCAGCCTCCCAACTTACTGCAGGATTCCTGTGTAATCCTCCACAGTCCTCGGGTGAGCTCTCTGCCAGTTCTTTTTGTATCCAATGACCAGGATATTGGGTTTCATCTTCCCAAGACCGGAGGCCTTTTTTAACAGATATTTTTCAGCATTAATATGACTATATACACATCCCTGCCGTACACACATGCATTTATTTCATCTGAATGTATCGCCACTTGCACAGACAGACTCCTATGAACAATGAGCTGCTGGATGGGGCCCTCAAGGCCCACTTCTGAGCAAGGAGTTGTGTGTAAACTGCATTGTGCCAGGAGCTATCCCAGGAGGCATTGCATCTAGAGCTACTCCTCCCCTTCTTCTCCTCCTTCTTCCAGAGGGTAAAGCAGATCTGCTGGTGGAATATGTCAGTAGCAAATTATAACACTCCCTTATGCTGGCTCTGTTGTGCTGGCTAGCGAATAGGGTCCACTCATTCCCCATCCATCTGCTCCAGGGATGGAGTGAATGGGTGCATAGCCCCAGGTGGAGCTAGCTCACAAAGTGGGCACAAGCAAGGAGAGGTTTTACTCCTTTTTAGTCCCTTGGATGGGCATGTGCTCCAAGTCACAACCCATCTTGTAACAAATAACACTGGCCCCATCAACACTGACCTCTTCTCAGGCAAAAGGTTGAAGGCCCCTTATAAAAGCATTAAAGAATTTAACTCAAGATTCACAGTAGGGGACAGCAGTTTTTTCACGATTCAATACCCAGTTTAGGTCTTCACCTGCATAAGTATTTGGACTCCGCTTCTCAAGTCATCAGCTACCACGTCCGTATAGAAAGCTTTGATCTTTCTCTTAATCAGCCACTTTGTATGGCCATTGGAGGTCAGTCTGGATTCCAGCATCTTCTGCTTGCATGGTCCCTGTTATTGAGTGGGAGGAAAGGACACAACAATGGCATTAAGGCTCAGCCTGTTTGCCGCATGCAAACCATTTTTAGCTGGTGGCTCTAAGTGTATCCCCGTAAAATAACATGCTTTGCTTTGTGTCAAGTGGCTCAGTTTCCTACAGTCTCTTGAATCATAGCTGAGATTCAGACTCAGCTACTAAATACTTCACCACTGTTGTAAGAACGGCCATACTGAGTCAGACCAATGGTCCCCCTAGCCCAAGAGCCTGCCTTCCAACAGTGGTGGTCTCAGATGTTTCAGAGGGAATGAACAGAACAGGGCAATATATTGAGTTATTCATCCCCTGTCATCCAGTCTTAGCATCTGGCAGTCAAAGCTTTAGGGACATCTGGAACATGGGCCTGCATCCTCACTGTCTTGGCTAATAGCCATTGAGGGACCTATCCTCCATGACTTTAGCTAATTCTATTTTGAACCCAGCTATGCTTTTTGCCTTCACAACAAGCCTTGGCAACAAGTTCCACAGGTGGACTGTGTGAAGAAATATTTCCTTGTTTTTCTTTAAACCTGCTGCCTATTAATTCACTGGGTGACCCTTCCACCAGTTCTTATGTTAAGTGAAGGAGCAAATAACCCTTCCTTATTCACTTTCTCTACACTATTCATGATTTTATAGACTTCTATCATATCCCTCCTTAGTTGTCTCTTTTCCCAGTTGGACAATCCCAGTCATTTTAATCTCTCCTCATATGGAAGCTGTTTCATCCCCCTAATCATTTTTGTTGTCCTTCTCTACTTTTCCCCATGCCACCATCACGCAGAAGTTCAATCATCATACTACGGCATGGTTTGGAGAATAGAAAATTCATGTTCCCTGTGCCACACATACTTTACATAAATACTGGCTCCACAAGGCTCCCTGTGTCTGTGTAAAATAAAGTTGGAAGTAATTGTAAGCCAGACTTACAGGGCAAATCCTGAAGTCCTGACTCAGGACTGATTCTGTCTCCCACTGAAATCCATGACAAAACTTCTGTGGACTTTAATGATACCAGAATTCAATCCTACCTCTGCCAAAATCTCACTGATACCAAAGAAATTTTATGTGGCACTGGACTGAATACAAACTGAGAAAGACCTTCATGATTTGGCCTGGAATGCAGGTTTAATTGGCTGCTTTTAAAGAAAGTCTTTTAGGTACAAAGATCCATATTCATGTCCCGATCCTACTTTGCAAGTCCCCGTCTAAGTGGTTCACCCCAGGTCACACAGAGCCAGAAACTGACCACAGTTTCTTATCTTGCTGCCTTTATTGCAATATTATCTTTAATAATATTATAAGCTGATTATGCTTCCATTGATCAGGCTCTGTGTGAGCAACTGTCAGTCTGCTACACCTCAGGCAAAAATGAATACATCTACAATAGTCATTTGATCTAGAAGAAATGAAGTCAACTGGAACAGAATGTTGTCCCATGATCAATGCCCCTGCTTTCAAAAGCAGTGACTGATCTTCACCTTGGCAATTCATCTGCACCAATATTGCTTAATTAGCCTGTGATCTTGCCAACAGAAATGGCTTTGCTTTTTCCATTATTTAACAGTGCCTAAAAATGTTTTAAAATTACAGGTACGTAAGAAAAAAAATTGACTTGTCTGTCTACCTACGGGTCTTCTATATGATTCATCTCCACAATAAGCAAGATGGAAGGACACCAACATCCTGATCAAACACCTCATCAAGTACTGAACCAAAAAACCCAGTGGCTTTTCATTGCCATGGAAAATATGGTCCTCTTTGAACTGCAACCCATACCACATAGAAGATGGGCTTCCCTTCTCTATAAATGGGGACTGAAACACAGTCCTACCTATGAGTGCGGAAATGGACTTCAAACCACAGAACACCTTGCCAGTCACTGTTCTGAACCATCACGTCCTGCTAGTATTTTTGCTGTCCACTGACCAATCAACTGGATCACTAACCTAGACTTGGACATCTAACATTGCTAGTTTTAACCCATATGAACAAAGACAATCGTAGTATTTAAATGACTCCTAGATATCACCATGATGAGATTCCTAGTGGTTTCATGGACTTTATCTCCCTAGTTAAAGGAGACTCTGCTTGGAGAATATTTTTGGTTTTTATCCTCAGGTTGGTATGCTCTGTCAAAGAGAAGGTTCTTGTATCTTGGCTTCAGGGTGCTCCTACTCTGGGTTACTCTGATTTCCTTAGGAAGCTCATTGAATCCTAGAACTGGAAGGGACCATGAGAGGTCATCGAGTTCAGTCCCCTGCACTCATGGCAGGACCAAGTACCATCTTAAACCATCCCTGACAGGTGTTTCTCTAACCTGCTCTTAAAAATTTCCAATGATGGAGATTCCACAATCTGCCTAGGCAACTTATTCCAGTGGTTAATCACTTTGACAGTTAGGAATTTTTTCCTAATGTCCAACCTAAACCTGCCTTGTCGTAATTTAAGCCACAGGTAAAACCCCTCAGCCAAGAGGACTTTATCTCCAGCTCCCATGTGCTATGTTGAGGGCTTTGCAAGCTGCATTATGACAAAGGTGTGGCAGTGTAGGTGCTGATACCACTCAGCTGTGGTAGAAGAACTTTTCATGTGCTAAATCCTCAAAAGTCAGTGGACCAAACTCTGAAATTCTCTCTTGGGCAAAATTCGTAGTGAATCAACTCCATGGTTCTTAATGAGTTGGAACCCAAGACCTTCAGAGCTGGAAACTCTAAGTCTCCACTACATGAACTAAGCTCCTTAGCTAGAAACAAGATCAAACTTATAATGCTTTTATGTGACACAGCCACCAGAGGAAACAAAGACCCACACTCTCCAAGGGATACATAAGGCCCCTAAGAGACATCCCCATGCATTTACAACTCTGGATATTGTTTTTCAGGGCCCCGCCAGGGAATAAATATATCACATAGCTTGCTCCTTTTGTGCTGGTCCGTGGTGGGCAGATACCCAGATTAGGGTTGGTGTTGTAGATACTTACATCCTACCTCACCTTGCACTGCTGACAGTGCAGAGGCGACAGAGAGCAGCTGAATCGAGAATACTTACTACCAGCACATTCCCGCAAATCATCAAGCTGAGGTTTTTGGTGAAAGTGCCCACAAAATCCACCAGAGCTGGGCGGAAGTTGGGAGGGCCTGTTAAGACCAGGCACTGGGGTCTAGAGTGGAAGAAGAAAAGATGGCTGGTGAGATACAAGAAGAAGTCACTGCTGAGATCTTCTAGCAGGAATTTGAGCATTAGTCGCCTAATGGCATCTATCCAGTCTAAGCAGCCCCTTTTGGATGAGACATAGAATGCTGCAGCTTGGGTCCATCGCTACCAAACTATCAGATCCTTCAGGGAATACACAACACAGCCGGAGATCTCAGGAGAACTGGCTTCTCAGGAGACACAGGACTTCCTGCGTCTAGTTGGACTCAAAAGGCCATGAAAATGTTCCTCCTCTTTTATGCTTTTGGTCCCGACTGCAACTCAGGGGTGCAGAGAGGAGCAGAAATTTAAACAAAGTTACTCAAGCTCAGTAGAGTTTCATATGGGGCCCAGTTTGTTGATTACTCCTAGGAGGAGAACATGGGGGTCTTATTCAAATACATGAGCCAGTTCCTTGTTTTGGGCTGAGGATAATGTTCCCTGGCCATCATCCACCATGCTGTGTTCTGAAAGCATGCTGTACTGTTACTTGCCTGTAGTTCTTAATGTGCTCGTTTATTTCATTGAGTCCCACAGAATAGTTCAGGGCCAAGTTGTATGAACCTGCCTGCACAGATGAGCCCCAGTTCACTTCTGGAAAGGAACAGTCATTTGGAACATATTAAATCATTTAAAAACCAAAAGAGAAGTGATGCTGGCAATGTACCGGGCACATGCACATACTGGTTAGTTATCACAGGGTTGCTCAATAGAGCTGGGCCATGCACATGTTGCTTTGTTATTGTAGGGTTGCTCCAGAGAGCCTGGCCGCCCACACACTGATTTGAGGCAAGTTCGGGGGTTTGGAGTTAGTTACTACTGCAGGCTTGTTCACATCATAGACACTTCTCTCCCAACTGACTCCATTGTGGACAGACCCAGAAGAAGCACTGAGAAGTCAGTTGGGGCATATTGATGGAGACAGCATGGCTGAAGCTTGCATTGACACCGTCCTGTTCTGAGACCAAAAGATTTAAGTCTTCAGATCTCTCAGCCTGGCATTTTCACCAGCCCTACGGTTTGCTTCAGAAGAAGCCGCCCCTGCTACTCACCAGGCTTTTTATAGAGCACGTATCCCAGTAAGAAGACAACAATGCCAATGGCTATCAGGGCTGCCCACCAGGTCAGCAGAAACATGATCACGACAGACACAACCGCACCGAAGAGCGCAGCCCACTTGCTGTAATACCTGAATGATGGCCTCCATCCTACATGGACAAGACAAAGAGCCACATTAATCACTCAGCCTGCCAAATTCTTCCCTCACGTGTGGGGCGGGAGTCCTTCCCTTCTGCCTCTGAAGAGAGAGCTTGGAGACAGGAGTACCATACTGCTCTGAGTTATTTAGCTGGCCTCCATCACCATACTGCCTGAGCTCGTCTCAGCCCCACTGTGCTGCTGGGCAGGGCTGTTATCCCCATTGCACAGATGGGGAACTGAGGCACCGTGATGCTAAGTGGCTTGCCCGAGGTCACACAGGAAGTCTGTAGCAAAGCAGGGAATTGAACCCACATCTCCCATGTCCTCAGCTAGTGCCCAAATCACTGGCTCACTCCAAAGGCAGGGATGGAGAGAAAATGCGTCATCTCTCAGAGCTGGAGAGGACAGCTGTACTAAAGCACCCCCCCGAGAGTTGCTCTGTTTTTGGAACTAAAGATTCTCTTCATTTTCTTATCACCATGGATCCTCCAAGGGTATCAGTTTGTCCAGCTCAAAGAGCTTCGTACAGACAGTGAAACTATGGGGCTAGCTCTCATGCCTAACTCTGCCACGGAGGGACCATCCAGCCTTGTAAAGCTCAGACCCCTGAAACTGCCTCAAAGCCAACAAGACGGGCAGAGCAACCAAAGAGTGAGCACTCACCTGGCGAGTTAGTAATGGAGGCGTGGAAACAGCTGAAATTGATGAGTGCGTACGAGCACAGGAAAAAGTTGGAGATGATTGGGGCAATCGTGTTCAGTTCAGCTGCAGGATGGGAAAGAGAGGGATGGTTCTTTAGCACATTTGCTATATTCTGGCCCCCCTAAGCCTCTGAGACCGGGAGAGCAGTGAAAATCAAGGAGAAACAGTGACTGTTAGCAGCAATATTCCCGATGAACGGTGATGGAACAATAGATGGTAAGAGCTCTGAGTTACTACAGTGAATTCTTTTTCAGGTGTCTGGCCATGGGTCTCACCCACATGCTCAGGGTCTAACTGATCACCAAATTTTGGGTCAGGAAGGAATTTTCCTCCAGGTCATATTGGCAAAGACCCTGGGTGGTTTTTGCCTTCCTCGGCAGCATGGGACTCAGCTCACTTGCAGGTTAAATCTCATGTAAATGGTGGATTCTCTGTAATTTGAAGTCTTTATCCATAATTTGAGGACTTTGGTAACTCAGCCAGAGGTTAGGAGTCCATTGCAGGAGTGGGTGGGTGAGGTTCTGTGGCCTGCAATCGTGCAGGAAGTCAGACTAGATGATCCCATCTGACCTTCTAGTCTATGAGAGCCCTGGCTAATCGTTCCAGCTATTATAGAGATTTCTAAAGTGCCTATCAACATGATCTCTAAGAGCCATTGGATATTGGTTGGGCTTCCACTCTCTTTTTCCCTCTGTATTCGTTTTGGTTCTCCCTGTAATATGAGAAGGCACATAGGGAAGGATTAGTCCCTTTCATCGAGATTAAACACCAGTTAAAAAGCAGCAGTGGTTTAAGATATGCCCTTCTGAGCTCCCTGCTCCTAGGAGGGAACTATGCTCAGGGCCGGTTGGGCTGTTTCTGTACAACTGAAAAAGCAGCCAGCAGAATCTTCTTGCTGAGCCAAGGACACAACAATCTGAGATCTGCCATATTTCTGACCTTGCTGGAACAAACTGTGGGCCTGATTGGCCCTCACCTGGGTGTAACTATGGAGTCACTCCACTCCAGACTATCCAAGCAGTGTAAAAAAGTGGTGTAAGCAACAGCAAAGTTAGGCTCGCACAATCTACCTTGATTTTATCCTTTGTCATAATGTAATTTTACCTTCTGGCCTCCTGCATGCAGAAAACCTGCAGCTATTTTTCATACTATGGTGGAAAAAGTTAATAAAGGCAATAATTTGGTTTGACAAGGAAACAGTCGCCTGGCACCACGTGGATCATTAATCAGCTTATTGCAAAAAGGAGAGAGAACTACCCACTGGATCCAGCAGCCTTACCAATAAGAATGAATCCCACTGCTATAATATAAGTCAGCAGGTAACCCCTGATTGGTTCTTCATTCTTCCCATAGCCCTTCCCAAAGAATCCGATCAGAGGGTAGAGCTGGTCTTTGCACAAGCACTGTGGAGAGAAATATAGGTCATCTATACTTAACAGGCACCATGGGCTAGTGGTTAGCAGTAAGAGTTAGGGACAGGGAAATGATTGAACTAGGATTCGGTTCCAGCCATTCTACCAGCTCATTATATATTCTTGGCCTTCAGTGGATTCACTCCAGATTTACAACAGTGTGAGAAGAGAATTTGATCTCCAGCCTAGAGGGTTGATACATTTTTAGAAACAGTTTGCCCATTCCTGCTATTGCGTCCCCTTCTCTTCAGAGAAACTAATTGTAATAACTGATTTTCATCCCAGTATCAGTAGTGACAATCCAAGCACAGACTCTTGGATTCTGCGGATGGTGCATTGCCACCCCGATGGTGCTATGGGAAGGGCAGGAGGTGTCACCTTAATTATCCTAATTAATACCATGAACCATAGCAATGGGCTGTATTTTGCCTCACTGATACTCTTGCAAACCCACTGAAATGAAAAAAGCCGCATGGGAATGACTGAGTAGAGAATCTGGCCCATTATGGTTATACAAGTAAGAACAAAAACAAGAGGCTAGCCTAAAAAACTAGCATTGTGCCTTTCCCACACCTCATGGGCTGCACTGCATGGTGGGATCACGTGGGACAAACTTCCAGGCAAAAATCACAGAAGCATCAAGATTAAAGAACATATCCAAGCAGCTGGTAATTTCCAGTGATGCATTTCAGGGTTATTTGGCTTGTTATGGAACTGACAGTGCCTACGTAATTACTTATAGACCCAATCTATAATTGTGGCTTGGCCATGCCAGTGACCTGTAAGCTTGCCAGGGAATTGTATTTTCTATATACATGGAAGACAGCCCTGCAGACATTTCCTCTGTGCATGCCACTCTCTCACCTGGAAGACTTTGGGTGCTGAGACGAGGCAGGCCAAGGCTGAGGAGAGGGTGGCCCCGAAGATTCCAGCCGTGATCAGCGGGGCAAATCCAGACACCATGCTCATACTCTACAGAAAAAATAGTGGGAGATGGATCACTTCACCATCACCGTAGCCTCACAGCCTGGGCTCCTCCTCCTGGAAGCCTCAGGCTCTGAGAGTGACCACTACAAGCTCCTCAGAGCAAAATGTATTACAGCCCCGACCCCCCAAAACCATCCATCAAAAGGACCTTACTACAGTTGCAATGTCAAGTACTCAAAAGGTCGGAAATGCCAGTATTGAGACCGCCAGCACAACCTTAATTCAGCCCTCTAAAGTGGGTGCACTATATGTCTTTAATTACATGGCCATATGACTATTTTGCCCCCCAGCGGATCTCCCCTCACTTGCTTCACAAGATGCTCTAGGCCTGAATCAGGGCTGCATAATGAAGGAGACTGTTCTCTACAGGATCCCTCCCTCATTGGCTGCAAGTCCCATCACCTTCAGAGGCTACTGGCTGCAGCGAATGTCACTAATATTTCTGCAATGAGGGCACTAATACAGACCTAACTGATGAAAGGAAAGGAACTGGGGGAAGGGCAGTGGGTGAGAATCACCAGCCATGAGCATCTTATGATTTTCTGCACCTCAGGCCAGAGTGACCAACACAGTCCAATCCTTCTAGGCCATGCTACTGTGAGTAGCAGAGGGCCAATACCTGGTAGTAATTGCTGAGTCCATAGTGACAACTCTGCTTCTGAGCACACTCGGTGAAGTTCCACCCATAGCCACAAGCAAGTCCTTCACAGCCCAGAGAGCCATCAGGAATGGAGTCGTTCAGGCTCCCAGAGGCATCACGAACCACACAGGCACCTAAAAGGGAACAACTCCCATTCACTTCCTGTCTGGCTTTTCTGAGATGATGCATAATGCTGCGTGGGTCTTAACAAATATCCCTCAGTAATTGTAACCCACTATTGAGTGTATTATAGGCGCCCTTCTGGGCTTGATCCACAGAGGGTAGGTGTCTATACCCGCTCTCTAGAGAGCTTTCGCTCAAGCGGTAACAGCTTTTGCTTTCCTCTATGGAAGCTGCTGGTTCAATCCCCAGTGGTGGCCATCCCAGGCCACCCATCCATTACTGGATGCTTCTGGAATTAACTTGCACTAATATTTGTTTTAAAAGTAAATTTCAGCTTTATCAGCCATGTCCATGCTGCACAGGCATCCACCCAGGGCTAAGGAAAGCCCACAAGGAGGTCCAGTTCACGCGTAGTATGCGCTGGGCCGTATCAAGCCCAGGTTGGATTCTTTAGAGACAGCCGCGTTGCCACCCTCAAGAGATCAAAAACCCTGAGTTGGATCTCAAAAAATCATGAGATATATAAAAAAACCTCACCAAACTCTTATTTTATTAGTCTGTCTTTTGACTGTTTAACTCCCCTCTACTTTGGCTCCCTGGGTGTCAGATAATTTCAGGATGAAATGTCAAGCTTTAATGTGCACAAAAATGCACGCCTCATGCTGGCTCCTCAGTGGAGTCTTCACTTATCCCCCCCTCACCCCTGAGCTATGGCAACTGCCATCCATTTCTTGCTACTGACTTGACCAGAGGCACGGGGCAATGAACCGCCAAGCCTGGAGGTGAGCTGAGAGGCTGAACCGTGGCACAAATTAAGCACTGCTCTCACAGCTCCCCAGCCTGAGCCTTCTGCTCTGCCCAGATCATATGTAGAGAAGCCCCAGCTCCCAGGGAAGCAGAAGTCAGGGAAGTGTTCTGCAGCAGCTTGGCCTGATACCTCCCTCCTTCTCCCATTGCCCCAGGGTTTCTCCTCTGCCCGGATCCCAAGCAGAGAAATCCCAAGGCAGCAGGAGGCAGGGAAATGTTGTCATGGCAACCAGGGCTCTCAACCAGAGCCTCCTGCTGCGCCAGGATCCGCTCTGTGTTATAGACCATGAAGGCTGGGCTCAGTGGCACGGTGGGGCTGTGTCCTCAGTCCCGAGGCTCTCACAGAATACTGCCTGACCCTGCAAATCACAGGCAGAGGAGCTTCCCCCACAGGCACCCAATTCTCACGACTCACGACCAGAATGAGGGTTGGCAACATTGCCTTCCCCTGGCAGCTAGGAAGGGACGCCCCTTCCACCCCAACACCTCATCACTGTCCTCTACATCCTTCCATCCTTCCTCCTGCCCCCTTCCCTCTGAGCCCCTAAATCTGCCTCCTTCTTCCTCATCCTCCTCATCCCCCTTTCACCAGGTGTCTGCTGCTCCTCCCAGTGCCCGTGCTCTGTCCAGCTGCCCAAACCATAGGGAGCAGTCATTTAACCTGTGGGCATGGCATCAGTCCAGTGCTTAATTTGTAATGAAAAAGGTGCTGGGGCTCAAGCATATGAAAGGCAGCATCTGTCCCATGTGCAGATAAACTGTAAGGAAATAGCAGCCATCAAGCAGGCTTTAGCCCCACTGACAAAAGGAGAAATGGGGACATTTTGAAAAAGGGAATATTTGTGCACTGACGACTTTCATTGTGTTTTCATGAAACAGGTAAATAAAACACCCCAAATCAGCTAGGGATGCAATAAAAATGGGAGAGTTGACAGTATGGAAACAGCCCCTTTTGCTGCAAGACCAGTCACGATGTACGAGATTGTGTAACCCTTCACTGGCGAGAACTTGCTCTCCTATGTAATTCCCTCAGATAAGTGCCCAGTAACACAAGTAAGGGTGGCAAAATCTAGTATGAAAACTGCAACAGTCAAATCCGGTAACAATTTATGTCTCCTGAATGCTGCCTTTGCTTTGCTTTTACAATTGCTTTCCCAGACCCCAACCCCACACCCAACTGCAAACCCATTCTTCAACTCCCTCCTGCCCCCCACCAACTAGCCCTATACATTTCCTCCTGCACCCTTCCTGGTACTGAGAATCAGAATGGGTCTCTGAATCAAGGTGCCCTGGGCCCCAGGATTCCTAATAACTGGGAATTGTCCCCTCCCTAATGAACATGGAAGCATTTAATTAACCATGAACAATTAATAATATGTCACTTCCCCATTACCTCCATTGAGTCTCTCCAGGTTACTTACCAATTGTAGCAGAGATAACCAGATAGGATATTGTCGTCCAGAATATAGCCATCAAGGTGCCTTTGGGAATGGCTACAGCTGGATCCTAAGCAAAGGAATCACAGAATTACACAGCTGCATTATAAAATTGCCTTTCATTTTTGTAGCTATAAGAAGAAAAAACACTCATAGATATCAGAAACCATCGTACAGCTTTCAGCCTGATACTTGCATTGGATTTCTTACCCTTCTGGGTACTCCAAACATCTAGCACAGGAGGTGGACTCTGTGGAGATGAAGTGGATTGATGGGCTGACGTGTTGGAAATTTTAGTGTGTGTTGTACTGAATGTTGCTTTAATCTATTTGGTGACATTGGAACAGACAATATTGAAGGCACGGCATCATTTGGGAAGAAGAATCACAACCAGTAAAAGAAACAGAGTCCTGTGCCACAGGACTCTGTTTGTTTTTCTGCAATAGATGAACACGGCTACCCCTTTGGAACACAAGCAGTGAGTGACTCAAATCTACAGAGGAACTGGACTTGCCCAGAGTGTCAGTAGCACAGGAGGAGCGAAGGTCTAAAGTAAAGTAAGGCCTAGGGAACAAGACAGGAGCTATAAAATCAACTAAACAGATGTCAGGCTGGACAAAGCTCACTAGGATCAAAGGGGCCAGAAATGGTCCTACCCCTGAACTTCATAAACATGTAATTACTGGGGGTGGGGGGGGGGCGGCGGTGATCCCTGGTGAATAAGGAAGACGAGCTGGGAATTGGGCTGTGCAAAATCCTGTTTGTTTGTTCTCTATAGTTCGTTGCTATTGTCTTGGACAAACACTGCCTCTCTAAGAAGGACTGTGGTTCTGTATATCATACAACCCAGATCCTTGGATCCAAATACCCTCAGAACTTCGGGGTGTTCAGAATGGCAATCCAAATTGCAACACTGGGCCCATCTATAACCAATTCCGTTTGGAAGCTTAGCCAAACTATCTGAAATTGATTTGGGCTGCAAAATGAACTGGGAATCTCCTGAGCTGATGCTCTTTAGAGAGATTTCCAATCATATTCTGCATGTATGGTCTTCCTCACGTTACTTCGGCACTCATGCCCCAGGCAGGAAGGGCAGAGACCTCTGGAAACGAAGAAACAAAGCTTAGCAAACTTCCCCTAACCTCAAAAATAGTTCAAGTTATTGCATGGGCAACTGATTTATCCAAATCAGTTCAAGCATTCCTATATAATAAATGTAGAAAGCCCAGTATTAATTCTCTTCTGTTCTATTTAGAGTCTCATAGTTCATCCATCACTGTGCAATCTAATGCCTCAATCCTGCAAGAGACTTTAGCCTTTGGATCTTTGAGCTAACATCACTGTGCCTCTATATGGGTGATGCAGGCCACTCATCCAGATCTGCTTGAAGAAGCATGACCTAAGAACCTATTGAGAACCTATTTCCTAGTTGGAAATTCAGTAAAAAAAATATATCCAATAGCATTTTTTGGAATCCTGTGTTAAAATAAATAAAAATCATTCAGTTCTGTCACTGGTCAAAAAACAAGTAAAACATTTGTGATTTTTTAAAAAATGTATTTTCACTGTTCTTTCAAAATTGGGATCAGGTTTTTTTGGAAATAAAAATATTTGAGCCAGCTTTAAAACAGAGACAGATCAAAAAAAATTATCCAAGTAAAGCAGGACCTGGATCCAAACTGTGCCTGGCCTTGGATTTACAAAATCGAAAGCCAATCAAGAAAGTTCTGCCAACTCCAAAGATTGCTCATTTCTGACCCACAGAGCTTTACTGGCACAACCTAATTCCTGCCAATAGCCCCCAACCTGTGCCCCTTGTCCTTAGCAGTAAAAACCTACCTTCAAATCACCTGAAATGTTGGCTCCAGCCAAGATGCCAGTCGCAGAAGGAAAGAAAATGGAAAACAAACCAAAGAAGCTGCCATCGGGTCCACGCCAATTTGGCACAAAGTTCTGAGCAAAAATATCAGCTGGATGGGAAAAAAACGTTTTTATATCAATTCCAATCTACAAGATCATTTTTATCATGTTTCTTTATTTTAAAGGGGATGATTGAAACAGTGGCTGCAGGGACAAACAGTTATTGGGATGCAACCTTGCAAAACTCTACTGTCATTTATATGGCACCTTCAAATGTGCTAGGTGCTTTTTATTCATAAAATTAGATCAGAATTTCCAGTCACAGACCCTGATTTTGCAAGTAGACACGTGTCAGCAAAACCATTGGTACCCAGATTTTCAAAGGTATTTGAAAATATTGCTCTGCTCAACATTGCAAAGCCTAAGTGATTTAGGTGGCTAAATTCCATTTTAAAAAGTGACTTAGGAGCCTAAATACCTTTAAAAATCTGGGCCCGGTTTCCTGCACTGGTGTATGGCTCTGCCCATGCCAATCTGATTGTGGAATCGAGGTCTACACAGATAACACAAGTCTAAGGAGGACTGGGAAAGCATGTGGCATGAGCTAATTTCTTGTTTGCTTTGTTGACCATTCAATTTATTATAGGATCAGGCCTTAAAGTGGATGGGGGAGTGAATTCAAATTAAAAATGCTTCTAGATATAAAAAGTTATTCTGCCCTGTCTGTCTGGAGATTGCAATCCAGAGGGTTAGAATTATTTCAGCTGCCATGGAGTAACTCTCTGAATGAAAAAGAAGCATTTCATTACAGCCTTAATGATCACGGCTGTTTCATCCAATGATCCATCAAACTCTCTCAGCCATAAGCCCTTTCCTTGGCAATAAATGGGCATTCTGTGTGACTGCAACAAATAGCCAGGCTTAGCCTATTCATTCTGATCCTTCTAATGTCAAAGAATAAACAGTAATTAAGACAAATGCCAGCATATTTTATCCCCATGAGTGAAGACACCTGGGGCCTAATTTTCCAAAACACTGAGCATCCAATACTCCAGCTGAAATCAATGGGATCTGTGGGCGCTCAGACCTATGAAAATGAGACTCATGCAGTACTTGTATGCCTGGTAAATCCCACCCACAAGAGTTGTAGGGTCACTGAGGTCTTCCACTTTTTACTCACAATGAGGGGCCATTGGGGTTTGCATGGCTGCAGGCTGAAACATGTACTGGGCTGGGTCCCTCACTTCCCAGGCTGGCCCATTTCATACATGCTGCAGGAGCATTCACTTATATGCCTCTGGATGTAGATCCTTATGGGCCTCCAGCATCTTGCAAACATTCATCAGAAGAACCAAGAAAGGGCTATTGTCTCCCTGGAAGCCTTATTTACTACCCCACAGCTATTACTCAGAGTAAGCAGGCCAGAGTGGGCACTCAGAGTGAGAGGCTATTTTCCTTGCTGGCAGGTCACAGACTACTTGAGATACATTTCTGTTGCACGCTGCTCGGCTATAGACTAATTGTGACCAGGCAGGATATTAGGAACAAAGTGACCACATGGAAACATTCAGTTCAGGGATGTACTATAGCATTAATCAACATTTGTAAATAAACTATAATCATGCTGGTACAGTAGCACCGTGCTGAGCCAAAAGCCTCATGGTCTACGCAAACTAACCTCTCCACCAAAATGGAACAGCAGAGATTAAGGCCAGATCTCAGAACACCAAGATTTCCTCATTTTGCAGCATGTACTGGAGAACATTTACTAGCATATTATCATAAATAAGGGTCGGGGGAATGGAAAACTCTGGTGCAACCTTACTTGTGTTTTTGTTCCCATTCCACCATAATCATTAGACTTAAACACTATTTGGCAAAATACCGGACTACACTGAAAATACATTCTAACTACCTTATGTACATCTTTGGCCCCCACCACCATAACATCCAAATGCCTCATGACCAGGGATGGTCTTAGGGATTCTGCGGCCTGGGGCAAAAGTCAAGGATGGGCCCCCCCATGCCACATGTGAGGCCCCATCCTTAACTTTTGCTCCTGCACCTTGCTGGTTTCTCCAGCAGCCCCCTTGCCGGCCTCCCAGCCCCCCTTGATGGGGCCCCCACCAGGGCCCCGGGCCCCCACCCCAGGCCTCCTAGCCCTCTTGCCAGACTCCCAGCTCCATCCCCCTGGGGCTCCTGCCGCCTCCCCACTAGGTTCCTGGCTCCTCTGTCAGCCCCCCCAGTGCCCCCACAGGACTTCCCTGGGGCTAACACCAGCTTCCTGGCTCCCCTGCCAGGGCTGCTGGGTTCCTGGCCCCACCGCCTGTGCAGAGGCAGGGCAGGGCCTCTTCCCTCGCAAGGCTCTGGGCAACTGCCCGCACTGCACACCCCCTAAAACCACCTATGCTCATGACCTTCCAATGTATTCACCTCCACAACATCTCTGTGAGGTAAGGAAATTCTATGATCTCCATTGCACAAAGGGGAAACTGAGGCATGGAGACAGTTGTCTGAGGTCAAAGAGGAAGTCTACTACAGAGCAGGGAATTGAACCTGAGTCTTCCTATTCCCAGGCTCCCTTACTAATCATTGGACCATACTCCCTCATCCCTTTGGGGAGGGCATTTGTCTTCCTCTCTGACTATTTGCTTCCTTGCAACTATCATTCGTTCATGCTGTGTCTCCCAGCCACTCATGAGCATTTGTTAGCATTTCCACCAAACTCCTGCCTTGAGCCACCACTGGGACATACCTTGGTAATTGAAAAATCCTTTTGCCTGCTTCTCTTTGGAGGCTGGAATCACCGTCCCCACTATGTAATTTAAGAAGGAAATCATGATGACTATGAAGAACAGCACCTGTGCCTGAGAGACCAAAAGAATCCAGCTGAACAATGCTGGCTGAGTACGTGTTGCAAACTCTGCACAAGGGGCTGTAGTGAAAAAGACATGCAGGCAACCGCTGCCTAAGTGTCACCCATCTTCCAACTGGGAAGCTGCAAACAGGCCCTCACTTCCCATCAACAATATTCTGCCCCATGAACTACTATATTAGGGTAAATAACCTCTGCATCCCTCCCTACCTGCAATTTTGTTCTCTACCCTAATGCTAGCTGGAGCAAAGGAGCAACACATGACGTACCCTTCCCCCAACTGTTCCTCCATACCATGTTTCCTGCCCCTCCTAAATTTGGGCCCAGATGGATCCCATCCAATTCCTTGGGCTGAACTAGGCATCAATTCTGGTTGGACCTATATACAAGATGCAGCATGAACATGGAGATGTACTGCTAGTTTTCCTTGGCCAGCAGGCTTTTGTAGCCAGCTAAAGGAGGCAAATAGAACTTGCAGCATCTGAATAAATGAACCAGACAAAGGGCAATATTGAGGCAAATATGCTGATAAAACTCAAGAGAGATTTAAACATGCATATGAATAAGAACAGTGTCTGCATTTTCAACAGTTGGAAGAAAATTATATCTGGTCTGACAATGCTTATGCTTCAGGGCAAAAACTAATCATTAGGAGGGGTCAGAAAGAACTTCTTCTCATGGTCAGAACCTTGCTATTAGGTGCACCATTAGGGAGAATGTGGCTACAGTATTCTCTGTAGCAACTGGCATTGGCTGCTGATGGAGACAGGATCCTGGGCTAGATAGACCATTGCTGTGTTATGGTATGGAAATTTGTGAGTTCATCCTAACAGTAGAAACCATTACCTTTGCTTCCCATTCCATTCCAGCCAAGGAAATCCCAAGTAGCACTGTCACCGTGATGACCCCGATGATGCGGATGTCATTTGTGGGGTCTAAAATGGGCGAGTTATGTTCCTGAGAAAGAAAGCTCAAGTCAACAGTCTGTGGTTCTGGCAGAGTGGATGGCAGAGTGGACCCTAACCATTCAGACAGCACCAGTTCCTCCACTTCCTTCTGTCTTTCTGTACTTTTAAATTCTTTTTCTTATTAAAAATGGATAGAGAACAAATTACAGAGGGACCTATAAAGCCATTGTTTTTTGTACCAGCATTCAACAAACTAAGTCATTACAGTAGGGAGTTACCTTAAATCTGGTCTGCCAGGCATTTTTCTAGACTTTTATTTTACATTAAAACCTTATGGAGATACTATTGACTGAGCTTCAGTGCCAGGGCTATGTCTTCCTATGTTCCATATTATGCTGTGTGAACAGAGGGGTCTATATAATTCTGAGTGTATTCAAGGGAAGGATCCGTAAAGTTACTTATACTTCCTAAATAAACAGTTTTTAAAATGATAATTAAAACAAATTTGAATAATTAAATAAACAATTTCCCATTTCAGACCAAACAGGAACATGCTGTTTTGAACAATCCTGAACTGGCAGATGTGGTGTGGATGAGCAAATAGAGAACTGTCATCTCTAACTAACATGATTTCCATGATTATTGATCACTGTTGATTGATTATTAATGCTTGGTGATTGATTTGATTATTGATTCCTAATCAGTGGCAGTAAGTGATTAATTATCAGTCATGTAACAGCTATACATTATTAATTTGCAAATGACAGACAAAAACCAGAGATTTGTGGGAAAGAGGAAGAACAAATACAGGTTTTTTTGTACAACTAAATTCACTGTTGGCAGCCTGGCAGTTGTTGGCCTTTAATAGGGACTTAAATGTTGACGGGGTACAAGTCCTTGAGGATGGGATGGGGAAAGGGGCGGGCACACCATGAAACTTTGATTCCTTACCTGGAGCAGATCACGGACAGTTTCTGCAAAGCCCACCGTGTGCATGGCCACCGCCACGGCATTCGCAAAGGCAAATATGAGACCAATGGAACCACCCAGTTCTGGACCGAGGCTTCTTGAGATAAGGAAATACGTGCCACCTAACACATGCCAGAAACATTCTACTATGTAAATGCATCACGGACAAGATCAACATTGCAGTACCTGAGGTGATCACAGATAATGGGAGCCAAACACACTTCAATGATTCTTTGTCTTCCTCCAAGCTAATTACAAGTAGGAAACTACGGCCGGCATGGCAGATGCCTACCTACATTCAAGGGAGACTGGAACAGTGTCTTGGATTTAGTCATGAGCAAACCCTTGAGAAGTAGGCATGAGGGAATTGGGTGGGGACAGGACAAAACCAGACTGAACCTATATTTAACACTTGAGATATTTCATATTTCAGCTTCACCCAGGCCTGTCCCCTGGCCACTGATGCCGCTACGGAGGCATATGGGTGTCCCAGCTGAGTTGTCATCTCTCCTTCCAGAGTGGGCCGAAGCAGAAGAGATGGAGGAGGTAACTTGAGAAGATGGTGGCCCAGGGTTCTGGGAAGCAGGAAGCTGGGTTGGGGATACCAGGGGCCAGGGCTCAGGAGGAGCCACCTCCCATCCAGCCAGTGCCTGACAGCTTCTAACCCTGCTTCTTCCCATCTCCAAGGGCTGGCCCTAGGTGAGAGGGACCACCTGGGACCTGTCTCACTGGAGATAGCAGGACTGAACAGGACCTCATCCCCTTCTCCTCTCACCAGAGAGACGGTGCCCATTTCCAGCTCTCTGCTTCCCAGGACCCCAAGCCACCATCTCTTCAGACTGCCTCCAGAAGGAGAGATGGCGGCTTGGTGAGGACCTATATGTGCTATGTGGAAATGCAAAGGGGGCATACACTGTGCACCTGTGTGCCTTTTGGAATGCGACCTCTGCTGTTTAGCAGAAAGCCTGAGCCCCCGCCTTAGGAAAATTCTGGTTGCAACCCTGACTTCCCCAGTGATTCCTGTATCAATCCCAATTGCATGAGGTTGAACTACACATAACATATGCTTTAGAGAGGCTTCAAAGATTCCAGGTGACAGAGAATCCAGCGCACCCCTGGGTGAGCTGTTCTAAGGTTAGTCACCACCCCTGTTGACAAGTGTACTCTTATTTCCTCTTTGTTGACTTCAGCTTCCAGCCCTAAAATGTTGTCACGCCTTCACCTATTAGACTAAAGTGCTCCCTTGTGTCAGATATCTTCTCCCTTCTATGTACTCATAGATCATGGTTAAATCACCTCTTATCCTTCTCTTTGATAAGCTAAATAGATTGAGCCGGTGCTTAATTTATCCAGGGCTATCTCTAGGTATGTCACTGCTGAAGCCAGAGGGAAAGGAGCACTGATCTTCCATCCCCCTGGCGGCAGAAGGAAGCCACAGCTTAGGGACCAAGGTGGAGCCCAGAGTTTCCCGGCTGCAGCCAGAGGGATGGAAGATCCTTCTTGCTGAAATCCTCCCCTCTGGCTGCACTGGGGATGAATGGGGGCTGCTGGTGTAGGCTGGTGGCCCTTCAGGGTTGTAAAAATTATGTTTGTGGCCCTCGAGCCAAAAAGGTTGGGAAGCACTGCATTAAGAGGTCTTTTCCGTCTCTCTTTCAGTGGTGTTTAGGAGAGCTGTATCCCAGGTCAGTATGGGAGGGAGAGGAGCAGGAAGAGGCAGTGAGTGATGAGAGCACACAGAAAGAAAACGGGAGCGGCAGGTCGCCAAGTGCTACCTGATTTGACTTTGCCATTAGTGGAGATGGCAGAGATGGACAGCCCAGTTATGGTAGTCACCGTCACAGACATGAGGATAATCAGCCACGTGAGCGCTGCAGAGAAGAAGAAATTGTTCCACTTTGTTGCTTGGTGAAGAGAACAAATACTGCCATTTCTAACCTTTCTGCTCGGCACCCCAGACTTTGAGCCATAAAATAACCCTCCCTCACCCCACATCTCCCGTGTTGTCTCCAAGGGCTCATATCCTCTGCTGAGCCCCATTTCTGTTCTGCATCCGTCATTGCCTATATCCCTATTCCATCTTCTCCATGGCTGTCCCATAGACATGAAAGCCCAGATTTTTAAAAATAAACACAGTCCTGTGGCACTTTTTAAAGACAAACAGATTTATTTATCGCATGAGCTTTCGTGGGAAAAAATCCCACTTCGTCGGACGCTTTGAAGATGGGAAATTTACAGAATGGGAGGAAATTAAATGCAGGGAAGTGTATGACATAGGATCAGGTCAGGCTGTAACAGCATATCAGAAGGGGTTGCTGAGCTAAGTGTCACAAAGCCATACTGATTTAGGAGCCTACATCTTATTTTTAAAAGCAGTTTAGGCACTTAGGAGCTAAAATCCCACAATCAATGGGATTTAGGCTTCTAAATCAGTTAGGCATTTTAACAGGGGCACAGCAACTGCTGGACAGATTTAAAAGAATTGGTCCTAAGAATACTGGACAGTTTTCATCTTGTACAGTGGAAGCACTCTATTGGGGGTCACAAGTATACAAATGATATCAAAGAGAACTGATGCTGGTAACTATAGAGAATGGAGATGCACCTACCAATTCCCGCCTGGGCGGTGATCCAGGGCAGTCGCAAATAGAGAATCACGCCCCAGATGTTCAGCATGCAACGAATCTAGAAGGAGAACGGCAGCATTAGTCTCATATGTGCAACTATAGAAAGGCAGAATTTCTGTTCCAGACCTATGGTTCCTCAAATCCAGTATGTGATCTTCAGTAGTGGCCAGTGGCAAATGCCTGAGACCCTTGAAGGGGAGTGACTTGCCCACAGAAAAGTTTTGTCCTAACCTCTTCAGTCAGAAGTTGGTTTATGCCCTGAAGCACGAGCCTTCATTTCCCTGGTAGACATTTTTAACAGTGATGGTCTTTAATCATGAAAACCAGTTACTAAGGGCCCTGGTGGATTTTCCATCACTGACCATTTTTCAATCGAGGTTGGATGTTTCCTTCTGAAAGACCTGCTCTAGGAATTACGTGATCGAAGTTCTCTGACCCCTGTTACCCAGGGGAATCCAACTAGATGAGCTCTATGCTCCCTCTGGCCTTGGAAACTGTGAGCCTGAAACCGGTGGACATGTGCTCGGCTTGGCTCATCCATGCCCCTCTGCCATTACCACACGTGCTACTGCAGCCACACCACCATTTACACACTCACTAGCTTGATGAGAGCTGGTGTGAGTACGTGCACACGAGCAGGGGTGTCACACTCCGAGCGTGAGGTGTAGCTGTTGCCTAAGCGACTTCCCAAGATCACAGAGGAAGTGTGGGGTGGAGCAGAGGGTTGAACCTGGGTCCCCAGTGCCCATCCTTTCTCTCTACCTTGATACTTTCTCTCTGATACCTTGTGGCAATGATTTCCAAAGGCTTGCTGGGCTTTCGGGGTTTAAAAAAAAATAGCCTTTTCCATATTTTTTAATGTTCCTTTTCTTGTATTATTAGAAAAGGTTAAAAGAAATGTCCAAGCTGCCATCTCTAGACCATTCATTGTTATATAGATGTGCATCACATCCCTCTTATCTGTCTTGTCTCTAATCACTGTCCTAATGTTTTCAATCTCTCTTTATATGAAGGTCGTCTGACGCCCCTAATTATTTCATCAGTGGTCTCTGACACCCCTCTCCCTGCCTTTCTGTTGTATGTTTCAGAACTGAACAGAGTACTCCAGGAGAGGGCATCTGCTTGGCACATCATGAAATGAGCTTGTTTTCAGTATGATTTTTTCATCCCATTCCTTACACCTCCTAATATGTCTGGTTGTTTTATAACTGCTGCTGCACGGCAAGCAAAGACCTCCCTAAGCTTGCTACAAAGATGCCCCAGTCATTTAAGAGTTGATGTAGTCAGGTTAGATCCTAGTAATGTGCAAGAATTGTTCCAATGTTTCCTTCGAATCTATTCTCTACTGCCTTGCTACCATAGTATTTGACTTCATGATCTTTAATGTACTTAATCTCACGGCATGGAAAGTATTACCACCATTTTACAGGTGAGAAACTGAGGCACAGAGAAGAACACAGAGCTGAACCCAGGGCTCCAAATGCCTACACTGATGCCCTACCTGCTGCACCATCCCTTCTCCCTAGTTACATCGCCTGCAGTTTGTCAAGTTCCAACATCATCTGCCTTCGCGTTGCTGAATAGAATGGATTATACAAGGCATATGAGCTATCAGGACTGCATAGATCTGCCACACTAAGATAATCTGAACCAGGTAGATTATATGTTGAACCCAGGGAGAAGAGTTCTTCACTGACTTTCAAACCCAAGACGTTACCCGGTGTATAGTCCCATTGAAGTCAATGGGATGGCCTGAGGAGCGAGCTACAAGTGAGTGAAAGTGAAGGTGGCGGGATCTGGCTGGTACATAAATTGCTGCCCACATGGGACCCCCCCACCAATCAAGCTCTTTCTTCTGGTCTACAGGCAACAAAAAACTTACCATCACCCCTTTCACCCATCCAAATCGGACAGGCTCGCCTGGGGGCTTTCCCCCACCCTCACCACCATCTTCCTCAGTCATTTCTTCACTCAGGCCATTACTTCTCTGGGGCTCGTACACTGCGCTGTGGAGGCAGCTACTGTCCGACTGAGAAAGCAGAAAGAAATCAAGTCACAACAGGGCACAGAGATGGGACAGAAAGGAAGATGTCTGGGAACATATTAGACTTGGCCACTTGTCCACCTCCAGTTATATATTTTTAATCTTGAACATCCCTTCTAAGGTAAGCAGAATGTTGTGCTAACCAGGTTTGTCAGGGCAGGAATGTCTGTGAGCACCACGCACCCTGGGACCCCAATTTCAGTTCACACCACGATAAGACAAATATAATTAATAACACCAGAACAAATAGAAGTTCCCTTCTGCTTCGTCTAAAGATACTCTAAGTCAGACCTTACAAGTAATGTTAACACCTCGCTTGTATCTAGTGCTTTTCATCAGCGGATTAGTAATACCAGAACTGGGGAGAGGAGAGTTGGGGTTTATTTTGCTTCACAATTAGTTCATCTTTGTACAGCACTGTAAAAATATAAGGAACTAGTGGGCAAATTTTCAAAATCTATGTGTCTTAAGGATGGACATGGTCCCATCACTAAAGCATCTGAGCACATCACACTCTTCACACCATCCCGGGAGGCAAGGAAATACTGTTATCCCCATTTTACAGATGGGGAACAGAGACAGAGAAAGACTAATGGCCAGATTTTTAAAGCTATTTCAGTGCTTAAAGATACAAATGATTTCAATGGGACTTAGGTGCCTGGGTGCTTTTGAAAACCGCTAGAGGCAGCTATTGACATCTTTAGGTGTCCAAATACTTTTTAAAACCTGTCCCTTAATGAAGGTGGCAGGATGCATGGGAAAAACACTGAATTCCCAGTGCTCAAGTGCCTCCAGAGGAGCTTTCACCAGCAGTGTAAGAACAATACAACCATCGCCTGGCACAGGGGCAGCATGACAGCAGGTTTCAACAGGAATAAGCCCCAGGAGCCTGTTGAATATAAGTTACAGATAAATTAGTTCATGGCAATCGAGTGACTCTCTAGAGGATGTGCACAGGCCTTTTTGCACACTCCTGCAATCCTTTACTGCTTGAATCTGTCATGCTGGTAAACGCCTTCCAAACAGCTCAAGTAAGAGAACTTGAAACATCTGTTTTGAAATTGCTGAACCTCCACGACCACTTTCCAAAAGAGCGAAGGCAATGGAGTATGGGGTTCTGGGATGGGACGCAAAGAGACACCCGTAAGGCCAGAGATTTTACAAACCATGGAGACCTCTTCCCCCTACTTTCGGCCCCTCCAAATTAGGGGGCAGTTTAGCGAAAACTTGCACTGCCCAGAGTCATTGTTTGCTGGATAAATGCAAGACTTAAATCTCTAAGTCCATCAAGACAGGAACTTTCAGCAATGTAATTTCACTTGAAAATAAAAAACCACAAACAAACCTCTGTTTGCTGCAAGTTAAAGGTAAATGACCACAACTGTGCAGTGAGATTTCGACAGAATTCTTTTTATCCCTCAGAAAAGGAAGAGCCAAGGAAACATGATCTCACAACATCATTTGTGATGTGGATTCCTGGGCAAAGATCTCAGGCCTGGCTTTGTTAAGAAGCAACTGATTTTTTGCAAGTTCTCTGATAGGTCATTTCTTTATTTGCTTGAATTTATAAAAATGCTAAAAAGGAGCACCTACCTACATATTCTTGGCCTTACTTAAAAATATATCCTAAATGCACGAAATTAGGGTCATCTGCTCCAAACGTATCCTGACTATTACAATTCACCCTCACCCCCTTCTTGCCATGCTTGGAGGGAAAATAATTTCTGAAGCTCATCAGATATGGAATATTGGACCAAGGAGGGGATGGATGCTAATGCTGTAGCCAGACAAATTGTACTGTTCCTGAATGTGATGAAAGCAAGGCTATGTCATTATAGGAAAGCAGAAAGATTTCCTTGTCGCACTCAGTAAGATGTCATAGACAGGAGAATATTGTGGACATGACGGTATTAGCTACAATATTACCACACCTTTGTTTTAGGTTCAGGTTAGAAGTATATATTTTACAACAATATTCACTTTTCATCCTAGAAGCCAGTGTGATTTACCTCTGACCTCTCATGACAGGGACAGGAGCTGATGAAGCCAGGAGCTGACAATCTGCCTGATATTTAAGTCTCAACTGCTAACGTTTTCTCCTGGTAGAAACAAAGTATTTAGCCTATGGAAGCTGTAGGCTGGCAGCCGTAGAACTGGGGAGCCCTGTGCCATGACCTAAAGCATCACATTTTCACCACTGACATTTGTCAGTCAGTAATTGAAGAACAGCTCAGGAAGTCCACTCGTTCAGTTACTCAGTGAAGTGTTCTATGCCCCGTGTTTGTAGAAAGCTCATTTCAAAGGCTATTTTTCTTCTGCAGAGACAGAGATGGTGTACAGAAAGAACACCTGCTACGCGCGCATTATGGCACTGCTCAAGTAAATCAATGCAAGATACAGTCCTGGTACATCGCTTACCTTCAGGAAAGAATGGAGATCTGCAAGGGTGGGCCTAACTTTCTTGCTTTCCCCTGAGACCTTGGTGTTGGCATAATGTTCATAACTGGGCACAACATCAACTGTATTGTAGCCAAAGGTCCTCATGTGGAAAGTGCTGCTGTGGGTGAGGTGGCTTGGATGGAGAGTGTCGTAGACGGCAGCATCTGGCTGTCCATAGTGAGGTTTGCCGCTGTCCTCGGTGCTGATCAGGGTGCTGATGGTGAACCGGCCGCTGGAGTGTGCGGAGTCTGCAGTCAGTTCTATGGCTGGCAACTCCGCCATTTCATCCCTGCTCTTCTCTCTGCCTGTGTCTCTCCTGCTCACGGTAGGGAGGCTGCAATGCTATAGGCGACACACAGGAGTGTATGGAGACTTTATACACAGCAAAACCAGCACAAACCAACTGGCTCCCACTTAATCAATTACGAATGGGGAAAACTATTTGGCTTGAACCACCCAGAGCTGGTCATGGGAAAGAATAGCCTGAAGGGGTATCAAAATGCCTGTTACCAGAATGGCTGACTCCCAGTGCTTGATTGGGCCTGCGATAACAGATCTGAGATTAAGTCCCAAGGACAGCTCAGTGGGAGAATGTGGAGTTAATGTTTCCCCTGCAGCCTAGCCAGGTACATTCTGTTCCCACTACAATTTGTTAAGTAAAAACAAAAACAACACACCTCTCTCTGGGATATTGCCCAGCCTGAATGGCCTCTATAAAATGGCTACTGAGAAGGGATATTGGCTTTTCCCTGGGTTTCTCTGGTCACTGCCAGGCTGTTTGGAGGCTTTCAGGTAGAGCTGCTGAGGGTAAGCCTGTCATACAGTAACCGGCTAGACTGTAGTGAGATGTGCAATGAGAGGTATTCTTTGCTATGTCACGTCATGTCATGCAAAATACTGTGTCAGATGCAGCTGTTTACAGTACCGCTTTAGTGTAGGAAGAACTTTCCTCTACACACAGGGGCTATGTCCACACCTAAATTTAAAGTCGACTTAGGAGGGAACTTACAAAGTCAACCTAGAGCGTCCACACTGGATGCCTAGGTCGACTTGTAGGGGCTAGGGAGACCTTGGGCAGGTCCATGGTGGCAGGGGGGGCACCCCTTGCCCAGTGCCAGGGGGTTCAGCCTTTCCCCCATTGTACCTGGGTACAATGGGGCAAAGGGGGACAGGGACCCTGGCAGGGCATGTGGGCAGGGCTCTGCCCTGCCAATTGGGGGGGCATGCCAGGCTCTCCCTGTGCCACCCCACTGGCAGGGAGGGCAGTGGGGGAGTCCTGGAGAGCCCTAAGTCGACTTAGAGTCGATTTAGGGTTACTCCAAGTCTACACTGGCTTAAGACAACTTTAGAAAGTCGACTTAAGCCTAAAGTCGAATTAAAATGAGGCTTAATAAAGTCGACTTAATTTTCATTAAGTCGATTTTATTTTTCTTAAGTTGACTTAAGCAGCTTGCTTAAGGGAAAAAGGAGGATCCGGGGAACTACAGACCGGTCAGCCTCACCTCAATCCCTGGGAAAATCATGGAGCAGGTCCTCAAGGAATCCATCCTGAAACACTTGGAGGAAAATAGAGTGATCAGGAACAGTCAACATGGATTCACCAAGGGCAAATCGTGCCTGACCAACCTGATTTCCTTCTATGATGAGATGACTGGATTTGTGGATGCGGGAAGAGCCGTTGACGTGATATACCTTGACTTTAGCAAGGCTTTTGATACGGTTTCCCACAGCATTCTCGTTGGCAAGTTAAGGAAGTATGGGTTGGACAAGTGGACCGTAAGGTGGATCGAAAACTGGTTAGATCAACGGGCTCAGCGGGTAGGAATCAATGGCTCGATGTCTGGTTGGCAACCAGTAACGAGTGGAGTGCCCCAGGGGTCGGTCCTGGGGCCAGTTCTATTCAACATCTTCATTAATGATCTTGATGATGGAATAGACTGCGTGCTTAGTAAGTTTGCGGATGACACCAAGTTGGGGGGAATGGTAGATACTCTGGAGGGCAGGGACAGGATCCAGAGAGATTTGGACAAATTGGAACACTGGGCCGAAAGAAACCTCATGAGGTTCAACAAAGACAAGTGCAAAGTCCTGCATTTAGGACGGAAAAATCTCATGCACTGCTACAGGCTGGGGACCGATCAGCTAAGTAGCAGCGCTGTAGAAAAGGACCTGGGAGTTATGGTGGACGGGAAGATGAATATGAGCCAACAGTGTGCCCTTGTTGCCAAAAAGGCCAATGGCATATTAGGCTGCATCAGTAGGAGTATTGCCAGCAGATCGAGGGATGTGATAATTCCCCTCTATTCGACACTGGTCAGGCCGCATCTGGAGTACTGTGTCCAGTTTTGGGCTCCCCACTACAGAAAGGATGTGGACAAATTAGAAAGAGTCCAGCGGAGGGCAACAAAAATGATTAGGGGGCTGGGGCACATGACTTATGAGGAGAGACTGAAGGAACTAGGCTTATGTAGTCTACAGAAGAGAAGACTGAGGGGAGATTTGATAGCAACCTTCAACTACTTGAAGGGTTGCTCCAAAGAGGAGGGAGCTAGGCTGTTCTCAAGGGTAACAGAGGACAGAACAAGGAGCAATGGTTTCAAATTACAGCTGGGGAGGTCAAGGTTGGATATTAGGAAAAACTTTCTCACTAGAAGGGTGGTGAAGCATTGGAATGGGCTATCTAGGGAGGTGGTAGAATCTTCATCTTTGGAGATTTTTAAGGCTCGGTTAGACAAAACTCTGGCTGGGATAATTTAGGGGGAGTGGTCCTACTTTTTAGCAGGGGGTTGGACTAGATGACCTCGTGAGGTCCCTTCCAACCCTATTATTCTATGATTCTATGATTCTATGATTCTAGTGTAGACCCGGATTAAATTAAGTCGACTTAAGCAAGTTTAAGTCGACTTAATTTCTAAGTGTAGACGCACCCAAGGAGCCCCAGAGATCTTTCCAGAATGAAATAAGGACACCTTAGACTTAAATGAAGCCAGAGAGAGAGCAGTTGAGAGGTGGCTCAGGGAGAAAAGAAATGTTTTCAGCAGGAACCTGGTGGAGAGTGGAAGAAGGGAGGAGATACAGGGGAGTGCTCCAGATGACAGGAGAGGCAGGGAAGAAGGCTCTCCTGGTGCCAACCCCAGCAAGCTTGTGGGAAGGAACAGAGAAGAGGCTGACATGATACGAGATACCTCAGATGGCAAGGTGCTGAGTGCCTTCAATTTCTATTGACTTCAATGGACGCTCGAGTGCTCAGTTCCTTATAGGAGGAGCTCAACAATTTGTAGGATCGTGTGTGAGCAGAGGAAAATTGTAGATGGGGGCTGGAATTGTTTGTGGATGAGGGGATGTGGCCATGATTCTTGGTATGTGTGAGAAAGGGGACAGCAGCTTTCTGTGCAAGCTGGGGTTCAGAGACATAGGGCTGTCGCAGTTCAGTTGTCATCTCAACAAATGATGTCTAATTATTATACACAGTGTTCTCCTTATGTGCACTGCCTCAGGGCAAAGCTGTGAATTTATCTGGCTGTGGCTCCCACTACTGTAGTGCCTAATCAACAACCAATCTTCAGTCCTCACAACAATCCATGAAGAAGGGCAGTGCTATTATCCCCATTTTACAGCTGGAGAACTGAGGTATGGAAGGACTAAATGATTCACCCAAGGTGAGGTCTCACAGGGAGTCTGCAGAGAGCAGGCATTAAACTCAGCTCACCTTGACTACCTGGCTGGTCCCCAATCAATTGGGCCATCCTCAGAGAGATGGGCAGGTACCCAGAAGTCAGGCATTTAAATCACTGGACAGCTATGGTTTGTCTAGTGAACGCAGGGCCAGATTTTTCATAACTGCATGTGATCAAGCAGCTCTTTGACAAACACTCTGTCTACGAGCGCATCCTTCCTGCTATTTCCAGGATCTCATGTACAAATAGCAGGGCCAGGAGAATGGGGTTTATTTTATTGCACACAACAAAAGCCAGGGGATTAAAAAAATGAGTGGACAAAAACTTGCTTGTAGCATGTAATTTGGAGCAATTACTTCCCAGAGGCTGGTCTATGGGTCTCACTTTGATGTGCAAATAGCTGGATTTGGCAAACCGCTATGGTGTAAAATGGAACACTTTACCAGAAAGAACTTTTTTGCTCTTACCTGCAAAACTCTAGGAAAGGTGTTTGAAGGCAGCTTGATCAGAGAAATAAAACAAGCTTCGTGCTCATTTTTGTCCTTCTTTATGATGTAAAGAGAAAACCTGACATGTTTCAGTGCAAAAAACGTAGCATTATAAATCCAGATCTTGTCTACCCGGAGGGACTCAATAGTGACTGGAGACCAAGTGAAATGAACATCTCAAGAGACAGGAAACTGAACAGTGACTAGGAAAGAGATTTTAAAGTCAGCAGGTTTAAAGTTTTGCTTGTGCTAATGCCAATGTCTCATAATCCCTTGGGAGAAATTAATTTTTTTTTTTTAACACAGGTTAAACTCTCCTGGCCTCTGGTTAAGATATGAGCATTCATAGGACACATAGAATCATAGAATAATAGGGATGGAAGGAACCTCACGAGATCATCTAGTCCAACCCCCTGCTAAAAAGCAGGACCACTCCCACTAAATCACCCCAGCCAGGGTTTTGTCTAACCGGGCCTTAAAAATCTCCAAAGATGGAGATTCTACCACCTTCCTAGGTAGACCATTCCAAAGCTTCACCACCCTCCTAGTGAGAAAGTTTTTCCTAATATCCAACCTTGACCTCCCCAGCTGCAACTTGAAACCATTGCTCCTTGTTCTGTCCTCTGTTACCATCGAGAACAGCTTAACTCCCTCCTCTTTGGAGCACCCCTTCAAGTAGTTGAAGGTGGCTATCAAATCTCCCCTCAGTCGTCTCTTCTGTAGACTAAATAAGCCTACTTCCTTCAGTCTCTCCTCATAAGTCATGTGCCCCAGCCCCCTAATCATTTTTGTTGCCCTCCGCTGGACTCTTTCTAATTTGTCCACATCCTTTCTGTAGTGGGGAGCCCAAAACTGGACACAGTACTCCAGATGCGGCCTGACCAGTGTCGAATAGAGGGGAATTATCACATCCCTCGATCTGCTGGCAATACTCCTACTGATGCAGCCTAATATGCCATTGGCCTTCTTGGCATCAAGGGCACACTGTTGGCTCATATTCATCTTGCCATCCAACATAACCCCCAGGTCCTTTTCTACAGGGCAGCTACTTAGCTGATCGGTCCCCAGCCTGTAGCAGTGCATGGGATTTTTCCATCCTAAGTGCAGGACTTTGCACTTGTCTTTGTTGAACCTCATGAGGTTTCTTTCCGTCCAATGCTCCAATTTGTCCAAGTGTCCCTGGATCCTGTCTTTGCCCTCCAGAGCATCTACCATTCCCCCCAACTTGGTGTCATCCGTGAACTTACTAAGCACGCAGTCTATCCCACATCACTGTGGCTTCCACAAAGTTCACCATTAAAACCTTGAAAGACCAGGTAACAGCAGCTAGTTGGGCACATGCACTGGCCCCTTGTTAAGCTGGGGTCTTGGAAATCATGAGAATCCAGGACAAATGGCAGGGCTAGTGCAGGAAAGCATTATGCAAGCTCCTTTCCCAGAAACCTGCCAGCATCCCTGGTTCCAGGGGTGTTGCTGGATAGCAAAAATATCCAGGGCTGTGGCCCCCAGCCCACTCCTGCCCCCAAACCCCCACTCCAGCCCTCCAAACTCCCCAGTTTCCCATATCATCACTCCACCCCCCTTCAGCCCCGAAACCCCCTCCACATCTCCCCAGGTCCCTCTGTCCCTAACCCCCACTCATCCCCCAACCTCCTCCATCCCTCCCCAGCCCCCCACGAAGTCCCCACTCCTGCCGTGCATAGTCCCCTCCACCACTACCCAGCCCCCAGCCACTCTCCTTGTCCCTTCCACCCCTCTCCAGGCCTCTAACTCAGCCACTCTCCTTGTCCCCTCCACCCCTCTCCAGGCCTCCCTCCAGCCCCTTCCCAGCCCCCTTACCTGGCCGGAGGCTCGGAGCTGCAGGGACGGCCGGCAGAGCCGCTTCTGGGCCAGGCCGCTCCCACCCTGAGCACGCGCTGTCTGAGCATGCTCAGGGCGGGAGATTTGAATCTCCCCAGCCTGGCCGCAGCAGGAGTCTGCGGCTTTGCTGGGGCCCCGGGGCGGAATGCAGCGTTCCGTCTGGTGCGCATGTGCCTGCTGGGGAAAATAGATTTGGGGCTCAGGATTTTCTACCCGGGGCTGGTGCCCTGCCAGCCCGACGACAATGACGCCTCTGCCTGGTTCCTAACCTGCAGCCTCTCCCTGCTCGTCCCAAGTTGCTCGTATCAAACTGTGCAGTAGTATAGGGCAGTGATGTGATAGGGACAACATGAACCAATCAGGTATTTGTTCTATCTTCCAACTCATACCCCATTATATCCTTCCACTGACTCCCCCTTCTTCATCCCAGACACAAATTTCTTGCCCGCTGTCCTAAGAGTTGACAGATGCTGCCTCTTCTCTGTCTGCCAACCTTTAGCCCCAGTCCTCTACTTTGCCATGAGTCTCTTTGGGCTTTCTCCCAGGCATGGGAGGAGTTCCCTGTAAAAACCCTAAAGCACCACATTGTCATGTGCTGAGACTGCTGTTTATTCCCCTAATATGGATCACATCCCAGGGCATGTTCTGTTCTTCCTCTCCAGTTCTCCATTTCTAAGGACCAGCTGATTTCTACTATAGGCTCAGATTGTGAGCCCGGGAGTGTCTTATCACTCATATGTATAGTGTCCAGGCCCTCCATCCTGGGCTGGGCACTCCTGGCATGATCCAAGGCAAACAATAAGACCACTGTGTGAATTTAGGGCCTAGTTCAGCTATGCATTTAAGGACCTGACTTAAGCATGTGCTTTGTGTGATAGAAATGGGATTTCTCCTCTGTGCTCAAGTGCTCTTCTGACTCACAGCTCTAGAGCTGCCGGGAAGCTCTGTTTTCCCCTAATCCACGCAAGAAGCACAGTGCTGGGGGCAGCAGCAGGGCAAGATTCCTTGAGGAGCTTCCACTGAGGCGCTCCCGCCTCACCATGCAGAGCCCAGACCTCAGACGGGAAGAGGAACCCGCATGTCTCACTCAGGCATTCACCTCAGGGATGAGCCTGGCATCCAGAGTGCCCATTCGCCATCATGGTGGTGGTGGCCCCGTCAACTAATCTATTCCACACAGTGCCTCAGGCCCCCTTCGTGTGGCACCAAGTCCTGGTGACCTAGAGGTGAATGGCCACATGGCCCATTTAACAGTCCCCGTGGCCATCTGGCACCAGAAATCAGCTTTGAAATGGGCTTGTAACATGGGAAACTCCTACCAATGCTCACAGGATACCTGGGCGCCCTGAGAAGTGACCACACCCCATAAGACTGGATTAGGCACTTTACACAAAGCACCCAAGCCTCAGGGGAACTGAGTAGCTGTGGTTCCCATGGGCACTGTGGCTATTCTGCACCGCTCAGGATTGGACCCGTACAGAAGACATGACAGAGATGCTAAAGTAATCTGACATTATTATTTGGGCCCCACGCAGGGATTGGGACCTCTTCTCTAGAAACTTTTCTTGAACAATCCAAAGATTATGGCCCCAATTCAGAAAGCCATCTAACTGCACACAATTCCTTTCCTGTTCAGGATGGCACCTAAAACCTGGCTTGGGTTCGGTGAGGAACACAGCCACTAAATTTTAATTTGACATCAATTAAACATGCACTTCAAAGACAAGCAAGTGCTCCAAGGCCGTCCTGACTAGCGCTGGATGCCTGAATCAGGGCCTAGGCGCTGATCTCATCTGCTCAGATGGGAAAGGTCTGAAAAGTGAAGAGGTGGGTGTCAGTGCATGCGAGACGGCGGGGGGGAGGGTCTGGGGACTTTTGCACAGACTGAACACTGGGCGGCTTGTTCTCTCGAGTCACATGTCAATTTAAAAACAGTTACAGATACGATCTCTACAGACAGTAAATAGAAGTCAGGTAATAAAGTCTGAGTGCGACACCAGAAAAGCCATTTGAAATTCAGCCGTGTCCCCTGGCGGGTTAATGGAAAATTTGGTCTGTTCTCTGGAGCGCCTCTGGCGGTGCTTTGTATTCACATTACAGCTTTAATCTGCCTCCTTTTACTGGGGGTTATTTCACACTGGGTTGTATTGTTTTACCTACAGGCTGACAGAGAGCTAGATTATGCACTGCTTGCTCCCGGGGGGTGGGCTCTTACTCATGTAGTAGACCCCCCTGACAGCAGTGAGCGTACTCACTTTGGTAAGCACTTGCTCGCTTGTGTAAAATTCCACACTTGACCCCATGTAACACAACACTAACCTGGCGCCAGCCTCGCAAACCAGCCCCCGTCCGTAACGCCAGCGAGGCCAGCGGTGCATCCCTCTGACCATGCTTTTTCTGGTAGAAGCTGATGGAGGTTGCAAAGGCGTCCCACCAGGAGAGGGATTCCCCGACATTGCTGACTCTCTGGCTGACCGTTTGAGTTTTACTCTCCCGTCGTCCCACCTCCTTCAGCAGAAGGGAAACCAGTACTGCTTGCTAGCTGGAACTGGAAGTGCGAAGAGAAGGGACTCGGGTTTCAACAACTGTGCAGGCTTGGTAGACATCTGGCTGGAGAAAATACTCTTTGTAGTGGGGGCTGAGTAAAACTACCAGCCTCACTCTCCCGTGTGCATGGGAGGGGGGTCACTGTCTCTGTCACAGGCCAGGGTGGAGGACAGGCCTCCGGTGATGATTGGCAGGCAAGTCTGCCCCACACTCAGCCCACAGTGGCAACGCCTGTGCTGGAGGCCAGCTGGGTTGCAGACCACACCCTTCCCACAATGCACCAGCCATGTTCTCTATGCTCACACCACCCGTGTGGAGACTGTTCTACTTCACCCAGAGGTGCTTCATCAGGACATCTCCCAGAGGAGAGATTTAGACCCAATGAGACTCTTCAATGAGCATCTCAGCCCCTTATTGGTTCTGTCTGCTTGCTCCTCAGCAGCTCAGGTCCCTGCATATGTGAGACACGTGGAGAGAGAACACAAGCTGCTGGCGCCTTCCATACGACTCACATGTGCTGCCACACCAGGAATCTTGCCCTAGGCCAGCTTATGCCATGACTGAGCAGTGTCACCTCCACAGGCCTGTCCAGAAGCTTCATGAGCAGCAAGCTACCCAACAGCAGCAATCTTACTGCAATAGCATTGCTAGACAGGGACAAAGGGCCAGCCACCTAATGGCCAATTTCTCCACAGCCAGACACACCTTGAGGTTACAGTCCACATGACTGATGTTAGTCGTGGCACCAAAAGCATTCCTGGAAGGGGCTCAGAGGCTAGGGGGATGGGCACGGAATAAGAAGCAAATAGCATGTTTTGCTCAGCAGAAAGGAAAAGGGTGGGCACCCAAGAGTAGTCACAGACCATGCCTGTGTGGCAGATGCTGGCTTCCTTGCATCAAGACTTGTAATAGACTGCGATTATTTCAAGTTTTAACTTGTTCATGGTTTTCTTAGGTCAGTGTAAGAAATCAGGTCCATCAACATGAATTTTTTATTCTATTAGATGCTGCTAATGTTATTTTAAAAGAAATAAGTGTGCTTAGTAACACTGGAAAATCCAGCTTTATAGCTAGATTTTAAGACTTCGGGCAGGGATTCTTTTTGTTCTGGGTTTGTACAGCACCTAGCATATGGTGTCCAGCTCTCTGCCTAGGACTCCTAGGCATGCTGATAATACAAACTGAACAATCATTTAAACTTTACACTGCTGAACATACATCTCATTTTCTTTTAAGATTGCTATGGCAGTTCCTTCACTATGGGTTTTTGAATGAACGCTGAGCCTGCCTGAAAGCAAACTTACGTGGATGCCTAATGCTGAACTAAAGTGATGTACCAGCTTGATCCTGGTGTCTGACATTTCTAGCTGCATAAAATACCTAGTCTCAGCTGTTAGTGGGTAAGGGTGGAGGCCCGGCTAGACATGAGTAATTGCATACATTTCCTGGGAGATGGCATTAGGGAGGAAAATGACTCAGTGGCCTGGAAACAATGTCTTTACTAGCTAAGATAAAGGGAACACCCAGTGCGGGGACAGAGCAAGCTATACAGGGACTCGTTTCTACAAATCAACCAAGCCAATCTCAAGGCACTCAAGGCAGTGAATGCAATGTGTAAATGTACAGAAAGGAAGATGTTTGCTGCGTAACATGAGATGCATGGTGTGCCCTAGACCCACCCCCTTGAGTCTGCTTAACTCAGCATAGCTTTTCTGCTGGCCAAATAAAGGAACTTGAGGGAGGGAACTGGATTGAATTGACCTCTTGAGAATTCAAGTGGAAGAAGGTTTGGGGAACCCACAACAGAATCATGCACACTACTCTTTGCCTTCTGTTGTAAAGAGATAACCATTCTCTTGGTGAGAGAGACAACACCCCAGAAGCAGACAGCTATCTGTGGGACAGCAGCAGGGGTTCCTGGACAAGGACATTACCTGGCACCCAGGCATATGGATGAGCTAGAACAAAGGAGGAGCCATATCAATCTAGACTGGCATGGGTTGCTGCTTGCACCATCTCTGGAACAAGAAGGGACATGGAACAGGCACTCACCAGCTGGGAAACAAGGAAGGTGACTCCTGGGGAAAGCCCTGCCTATCACTGCTGTATCACACGCTCTTGGGTTTGGGCAGGGCGTATGAGAGATTTGGAGACTTAGCACTGGAAAACTAGGCCCTTGGAGGAAAGGCAGTGGCTTACTCAACACCCTGATCCTTTCCTGAGCACGTGACCCAGAGCTAAAAAGCACTTCTTCCCTGAACTACAGGATGATTCACCAGAAGACAGTCTTTTAATTGAAAACACTTTGTTGTTTGCTGTCTCATGGGGTTCCAGTCCCATGCTTTCTCCCTGCCCAGCACTGCCCATCAGAGCATCCACCGCAGGAATTGTTTCCAGTGCTCTCTCTTTTGATAATAAATACTATTAATTAATATTAATAATAAAATCCCCTTTTCATTCAGCTGCTTGGAAGTGGTTGTGGATACTTAACACTGGAGGACGACTGCTTCAGAGGCGTCTCCACAAGGGAATGACACAAATCAGTGATTTCAAGGGAGCCGCGATGGGGTAGGGTAATGGTTCAGTCAGCCAGCCATGCATACCATCTACCCCTGAACAGCGCTGGCCTAGGCAAGCATGTTGTAAGACAGAGAGCATGAAGAACACCAGGCTTTGTTACAGTTCCTTATGAGAAAATGTTTTGCAGCAAAACCCCTTAGAACATTATTGTCCCCGAGCAGGTGATTGGATCATATCCAATATCCTTTGTGCAGTGGATGACACTACGCAAGATCAGTGAGTGACTCAAAAAAACCAAAACAAACCCCACTCGAGTTCCATTCAGAGCTCACTGAGGAGCAGCCTCCCTTCCCGGCCCACCCACTTTATTGGGATGACTGCCATAGTAATCCACTTCAGTGACTCTAAGCAAGGGAAAAATGCTGCATCTTGTTCATTCGAAGCGGTGTGTCTGGTAGAACAAGCCTCTATTCACATAGCTAAGAGATGCCAACAAGTTTCTGCTCCAGGGCCTTTTTCATTTCATGCTGCTGCCTTTGGTCCAAGGCAAAAAGCCTTCCTGACCCAGGAGGCAGCCGACAGCTTGGCCCAGAAGCATGGCTAGCCCATCTTAGCACCACCAAGTAATTAATGTGCATAAAAGGATCCAGCTTTTTGTTTTGTTTTTTAGGGCATCACTCAGAAGCAGCAGAGATACTCAGCTCTCCTCTGCTGTAGCTCATGCAAAACTTCATTGCCGGGCAGAATTTCACTTCTCCTGCAAGCTCATCATTTTACATTCCAAAGAACTCCAGACCAGGAAGCCACACACAGCTTGTAGGGAAGGGCTTTATTTTAGTAACGTATTTGAACAACAGGCAGACGCGCGAGTTGTACACTGACGTTGGATCTGTGCGGCACAGAACCAAAGCTGTTGCAGCAATGGGAGAGGAAATCGGAGGACTCCTGGTGCCAGTTGCGTAGTGAAGTTGAGTGGTATGATGCAACCCTGGTGTAGTGAAATAGCCGGATAGTAGGGTGAGCTTGTTGTCGGCCTGATTCACAACACCAGCTGCAGCAACAATACCTGAGGCCATCCTGCAACTCCAAGACTCTTCTCTACTTCTGCAAACAGCTTCTCGGTTACGTGGCGAAGAACAGCACCATCCCCGATTGCAGAAACATTTCAGTAAACCGCTCACTGGGGCCATTCCCCCTGCACCTATTGTATCCCTTTGCCTTTAGCTGCCATCTCGCTACTCAGCACCTCCAGCCGTGGGGGCATTTCTTACAATAGTGAAGTAGCCCCTGCAGCTAGCTTTTGTTGCTTGGGCCTAGCCTAAAACTAACGCTTTTCGAAATGTCAGCTTCTCCGCCATACAGCAGCATTCCCGTGACACCAGACTCAAAATACAACACGAGAATTCTGAGAGATGAGCGGCCCACCCATTTTATTGGGATGACTGTCGAGGAACAGCCAGGCAATCCATTTCAGTGACTCTAATCATGGGATATATGCTGCACCTCGTTCACTCAAGCAGCGTGTCCAGCAGAACAAGCCTCTATTCACATAGTTAAGAGATGCCAACAGGGTCTTTGCTCACTCCCTGCTGCTGCCTTCAATCGCGTATGCTGTTACAATAGACAAGTGAACATTCATCTGATTAAAGAGAGAAACATTTCAGTACTTTATCTACAGCTTTTCTTTTTTAATGTTCTGCCAGCAGAATTTTATTCCTATGCACAGTTAACAATCGGGACAATGATTTAATTGACATGTTTCTATCTCCCCTGGCGCACCCCAGGGAAAAGGGAGAACAAAGAGGCATTATTACAATAACATAAGCAGGGCCTTGGCACTGAAAATACACAGTGCAGAATGGACTTGAATTTCTGAAACTGCAGGGAAGATTTATGTGTTGCCAGGATCAGAGTGCCTGACTGGCTCGAGTGGGTCTATGGTATCTACTTGTAACAGACAGTGTGGAGAGCACTGAGCAAACAGATCCGGTGGGATCTAATTACCAATATCTCCAGCCCCAGACAGGAAAGGATCCTGCATCCAAGAAAGGGAAAAACCCAATAATACGCCCACTTCCTCACAGCAGCTAGGATTGTGGTGAAAGAGAAGAACTAAGGTGAAAATGTTATCACACTGCAATGCAATCGTATCACATGCCACTGTAACATGGGGACATAGCGACACAGGTATCTTGTGACTCCGTTGGACGGTGAAGGAGCTGGAAGGGACACGGCTATAACAAAAGAGAATATGAGGTAGCTATCGACTTCTTTACAAAGGACATGGGCATTTTTCAAAACAGAATGGAACTGATCAGCTAAACGAGGCTTTCTTACTGCATTCATGCCGGCAAGTGTGTTTGTTAGTGCCAGGCGGATCATGAAGAAGAAACAGCATCAAAACCCAGATTTGGTTGAGCACATAAGGATGTGCTCAAGTCCCATTGAAATCAATATATGCTTATGTACTTTGCTGACTTGGGTTTGTACTACTGCACTTAGAGTCTGAACCAATGGGGAGCATATTGGCATCAACAATGGGCTGTGCACTGGCCTTTAATGGAGAAGTGCTAAGCAGTCCCAAGCACTCCCAGGGCCCCCACCACTGGAGTATTTGGGCCCAATATACATTATAGAAAGCACCGGGATCCCAGCCAGGAACACTTTTAAACAAATACCCTACTAGGGTGTCAATGTTGTAATTAAAGAAAATCCGCTTAAGAAGCTGATATCTGAGGAGAGGTGTTGGATGCACACTTCCTGAGAACACAGGAAGATTGTCCTAGAAATGTATTTGAACAGCCTTTCTCGTCTCGTTATTGGCACAAGGCAAAGCAATTCTCACAAAGGGCAGCAGTACTGTTCAGCTCCAGCTCATGCAAGTTTCTACTTACAGCCCATGGCTAATCTCTTTGTCGTTCCAGGAGAGACATCTGAAAGGTGCTGGCCAGCAGGTTAACTGCTTCTGCATGCAGCCAGCCGAAGGAATAGCTGCAGGCCAGAGATTCTGACAGCCAAAAATAACTCTGGGTTCACATTATGTAGCTGCAGCAAACACTCCTTATCTAGTTCAAACAAATGCTGGGGGGAGGAGGCAGGGGGAGCCTGAAAAAAGGATATCTACCTTGTTAACTGTGCTTTTACCAGTTTACATGCCATGATTTCTAGCTTTGCTGCTGAAAATGTTCCCCCTATGTAAACCCACCAGCTTTCCCCTGCAAAAAATATAGTTTAAAATGTTCTTAAGCACATGCCCACCTGCAGAGGTAGCAGTCTATTCCACCATAAACCCATTTGTCAATGAACCAAGTCTACAAAGGTTTAAGACAGTGGTTCCCGCTCTGTGGCCTGGGGGCCAAAAGTGCCCCACAGGAGCTTTCAAAGTGGCCAATGGCTCCCCTCCTGCTGCCTGCAGAAGGGAGTCACTGCCTAAGGACCCACGCGGAGCGCGTCACCACCTTGCTGTAGCCAAGAGGATGGGAGATCAGCACTCTCCTCCCCTGACTGTAGCAGGGAGCATGGCAAAGCGCTCCACCTAGGTCCATAGGTGCTGGGGTCTCTGCCTGAGCCAGAGGAATGGGAGCACTGATCTTCTGTCCCCACTGGATGCAGAAGGGAGCCACTGCCTAGGGACCTTGTTGGAGTGCACAGGGCTACAGGACACATGCGGTTTCCCTGCTGCAGCACAGAAAATGGGCAATCACTGAGGAGGCAGCCTCCTCAGTGGCCACCTTCTGTCTGGCTGCAGCGGGGCGAGGGGCAGGTGTCCTGCTGGCAATGACTGGAGGCTCTTCAGGGTTGTAAAAATGGTATCTGTGGCCCTCGAGCCAAAAAGGTTGGGAACCACTGGTTTAAGATCTGTTAGGCTGAAGTCAAGATACTGAGAGACGTTTCATTAAAGTGGTATTACAACCAGAAATCTGACTCTGTAAAATGGCACTTTCCTGCTCAACAAGTGCACCCTACTGGTTGTCGGTCGGATCTGTTTACGTCAGTAACAAGGTGTGCTTTTTACACTTGTCACCGTCTAACACTGCGTTCTACTGGGCCTTGAGTGTCACCCTTGGAATTGTTCACTTGAGCTCCAGCTGGAGAAACTTCTCTGCTGAGGATGAAGCCTGGAGCCAGAAAGAACCGTCTTGTATTTTAGGATTCCAGCTTTAGTTTGTGGCACTGACAGCTAACAAAACCCCACCTCCCTTACTTTCACTCGTGCGTTGAGCAAATGATAGGGGGTCGCTGGGGCAAATGCTCTTCCCAGATACAAATGAGCACAGCAGCTCCACATTGAGTCCACTGGAGTTTCACCAACTTGAAGTATCAGAAAACTTGGCTCATTCATGGGAGAAAAAAAAGCCACCCCACGCTTCCAATGGGACAGTCACTTCCCAAAGAACAACTGTACCTCACTTCACTCAGATGATCTGGCAACTTCAACAGTTTCATATACTTTCTTGGGCCCGTGGGTGTTTGTTCCATTTAGACTAAGGCCCTTCATACAGTAAGATCTCCTAGAAAAGGGCTTCCATAATTTCCCTGGCTAAGATACTGCCATGCTGCCTCCAGCATCCACTCTTCATAGAATCATAGAAATAGACGGCTGGAAGGGACCACAAGAGGTCACCTAGTCCAGGACCAAGTATAGCCAGCCATCCCTGACAGGTGTTTGTCCAACCTGTTCTTAAAAGCCTTCAGTGATGGGGATTGCTAGTCTCCCTTTGAAGCCTAGTCCAATATTCTCATCTCCTTGTCGCTAGAAAGATTTCCCTAATATCTAACCTAAATCTCCCTCATTGCATTTCTCCTTCTTCCTTCAGTGGACATGGAGAGCAACTGATCACCAACCATCCTCTTTAACATAGTTAAAGACTTATAAGATTTCCCACCTCTCCCCTAACCCACTCTTCCGTCTTCTTTTCTCAAGAATAAAGAGGTCCAGACTTTATTCTTTTAGATAATGTCACTCAGCAATGGAGGAAGCATGACTTGCTTATCACCATCCAAAAAACCCCACCTGTGTTAGGATGCTGGTTCGCAAGGACCATTGAAAGAGACCAGTCTAACTCAGTTTGTAGGACCAGGCCTTTTGTTTGGGTGACCCCAAACACCACAGGCCTGATGTTTACCAGAATGGTAGAGAACAAGGATATCAGACTAATCCAGGAACAATGGCTGGTTTGGTCTCTAGGGAGAGCAGATACTGCACCTTTGAAAGACACCAGTTAGAATCAGAACAGACAGAGATGGGAAACGGTTATTTTATCATCCAGACTATCACTGGGCCTACAGGATACATATAGACTCCCAGAAGCTAACCAAATCTTAAGCCCAGTGTGTGGTGTTGCCCCCCACTCTGTGACGAATAATCTCATGTTCTACCAGCACAGAGCAGACCTCACCTAAGAGCCCGGATTACCATAACTTGGAAAAGGTGAAGATTGCTTTTGAGAAGATGCTGTGCACAGCTACTAGAGCTGAAGAGTAAAAAAACCCTAACAAACAAACAGCAAACAACCAAAAAGTATGTGGGAGGGAAAAGAGCTTCAGCAATGACAGTATTTCTGGGTAGGTTACCAAGAAGGCAAGGAAGCAGAATTAAGAACATGACAAACAAATTATGCCTGATGGCTAAAGACTTAAAAAACTAGAGAGTAAACTTAAACACATTAGGAACCCTGGCATCAACGGTTTCATGCCCAGGTCAGATGAAAACAGAACACAGCTGCAACAAATTGAAACCAGGGCATGGAGCAGAGCAAATTGCAATAAAATATGGGTATATGAAGCTTCTTAGGAAAGGATAAAGCTGAAAATAGGCCAGCTGAATAAAGCAAAAAGTGGTTCTTTTCTACATGGCAGAATCCCAAGGGAGCAGAAACCTGAAGCTTCCCACTTCTCTAAGAATAAACTTGTAACCATAAGACTTATTTAATCTTAAAATGTTAGCAGATGCAGCAGAGTAACAGATGGAGTCGCTAGGGCCCTGATTCAGCAAAGCAGCTTAAGTTAACTCCCATGTACTTATTTACAGCTGAACAGAGATGTGTGCAGAATATGGAACAGTGGCCAAGGCACAGAGACTGCTGTCGTGGGAACATAAATAAGATATATTGTACAGGAATTAGCATCACCTGCACTGGGCACAGAAGGAAGAAGAGTCCTGTAGGTGCTTTTCCCTTTCTTGAAAACAACCAGGTCCTGGAAAAGAAAAAGGGAATGGAAACAACAATAGCCCTTCACTTATGTCTATGGTACCCTCCCCCATCAATGACATCAACCCCCCAACTGGAGGAAGGCAGGATCTGGAAATGTGGGCAAAACCACCCGTGGTGTGGACATCCCTGATTGCCCGCTAGCCTCTTGCATGAGCAGATTTACAAAGAGGGCCGTGTGGATGAAGCCACTCCACTAAATTCCAGGTCTCCAAGGTAGAAAGGCTAACGTTCAGCTCCTTTGAAACCTATAAACTGAGCATGACACACCACGGGGTTATTTCACAGCTGTTTGGAATAATTGAAAGCCTACTTTATCCATCAGGGTGCCCCCTCCTACCGTCTCTCCTTGATCATCTCACTGTAGTTCATTGTACTACAATAAGAACTGCCTATCCCCTGCAACAGGCTGGGAATCTTCTAGTGTTGAGCACTGGAACAGAGCTTTCCAGGGTTAGCACTGTGTTTTCTTAGCCAAGAGTCCTCATCTATGGGCTCCATTTCCTTGTCAGTTCTCCAGGGACAGGGTTTGTAGCAAAAGGATAACCTTACGAGGTGGACACAGAGGCAGGAGTTATAGCTGCTATGTCATGGAAGGAGCAGCTTAAAATGAGGCCTGCTCCAATGGGTCTGTTTTAAGTAATGACTGATGTTTGGGCTGTGAGATCACAGCAACGTAAAGGCTAGAAGGGACTTCAAAAATCATCAATCTAGCCTCTTACACTGAGGCAAGACCAAGGAAACCTAGACATCCCTGATAGGTGTTTTTCCAACCTGTTCTTCAAAACGTCCAGAGCTTACTCACCCTTATATTTAGAAACTTTTTCTTGATATCTAACCTAAATCTCCCTTGCTGCAGATTAATCCCCATTACTTGTCCTACCTTCAGTGGGCTTGAAGAACAACTGATCACTCTCTTCTTATAAAAGACCTTCATATATCTGAAGACTGTTATCAGATCCCTCCCCTCCCGCCCCACCCCTCGGCCTTCTTTTCTCAAGACTAAATATGTGCAGTTTTTTCAACCATTCAAATTTTCGAAAACCCTTCATCATTTTTGTTGCTCTCCTCTGGACTCTCTCCAATTTGTCCACATAATTCCTAAAGTGTGTCACCCAGAATTGATCCCAGTATTCCAGCTGAGACCTCACCATCACTACAGTGAGAAACTGCTTATCCCCTGCAACGAATGATCTCCAATGTCCTGTATAAAACACTTCTGTTAATAAACCCCAGAATCATGAGCCTTTTAAACAATTGCATCACACACTGCAGTGTGAGTCACGAGTCACATTAACTCGTTTTCAGTTTGTGACCCATTATAACCTACAGATCCTTTTCAATTGTATTACTGCATAGACTGTTATTTACCATTTTGCAGTTAATTTTTCCTTCCTAAAAATGCACCTGTCTTTATTGAATTTCAGACTGATTCTCCAGTTTGTCAGGATTATTTTGAATTCTAATCCTGGCCTCCAGAGTGCTTGCAACCCCTCCCACCTTGGTGTCACCCGCAGATTTTATAAGCTTACTCTGCACTCCATTATCCATTAATGAAAATACTGAATAGTACCAGACCCAGTTTTGACTCCTGTGGGATCCCCAGTAAATGCACCCTCCCAGTTTGACAGCAAACCACTGATAACTATTTTTTGAGTAAGGTCTTTCTGCCAGTTGTGTAACCACCTTATAGTAATTTCATCTAGAACATATTTCCCTAGTTTGCTTATGAGACTGTCATGGGGGACGGTGTCAAAATCCTCACTAAAATCAGAACACATCACATCTACCACTTCCCTGACATCTATTGGATGCCTCTGTAACAGCATCCTAACAGAATAGGTTTGAAAAAATAATCATTCGCTATTTAAAGGACCAAGTGTCCTTTAAACATCCAAATTCAAATTATATCAATAAAATAACAGCTAACCAGAGTGGGGACAGGTAACACATGAGCCACCAAGTTAAACACGTACTGAAAACTACAGTAATAAAAACAAACACCAGAAAGTCTTCCACCCCAGCGTGAAAGGCGCACCAATAAAATAACCAAGGGGAAGGAATTCTAATAGAGCAGGCCCTACAGGAAAATGATCTCATCCTCTCAAGATGATCTCTTCAGGGAGAACAGTTCCAATGCTGCCTCAGGACAAGGCATAGTTCCTCAGGTCGTATATCGCACAGGATGCTATAAGGTAATGTTTAAGAACATCCTTTTAGTGCATTGGCTGACATACAGACAGGTGGAGAATTAGGGAAGGAATAGACAAGGGACTGGACCTCACCTGAAAAAACACAAGTGAAATAATTCAGTCAGTAATTATTAAACAGCAGGATTCAGAAAAAACAACCATTCTCTTGGCTAGTTTACCACACTGTGCTCTCTAGCAAATCAGGTATGTGGTGAAGTAAGTCATATCAGGAGAAGCCCCTCAAACATCTCAGAAATAGTAAAATCTGGAAATTTTCATGCTGAATTATCGATATTTTTCATTATGAAGTCATAATGCAGGTAGTGAGCTGGCATGTAGGATCACTCCAACACATCATCCAAGTATGCTCACCATTCGCTCCCTTACCTTCGCTGTCATCTTATGCCTCCTCTTGTCCTCTCTTACACTGTAAGATCTTCAGGTCAGAGAACGTGTCACGTTTTGTAAAGTGCCACGTACATCTGTAGTGCTATACAGATAACGGTTAACAGTAACGGTCATCCTTCTAATGGCTTAGAGTCATAATACAGAAGTCCCCAGGACCAAGTTTCCCCCTGCAGCTGTCTCGTGGTTTCTTGTCAAGCAAAGAAAAGTTGACAAAATTAGGTATAACAAAGGCTTGGTGAAAGGTCTTTAGAAAAAATCTGTTCCATCAGTTTCTAAGTATATCAGAACAGTAACTAGCAGTGTATTTACATATCCCTGTACACAGATTATAAATGGTACACAGTGATGCAAAATGGGAAAACACTTCTTCCCCTCATGGGCACTGAGATGGGAAAGCTAGTACCAGGCTATGCATTAACCCCATGACTGTTGGACCTCTTGGGAACACATCTGTTTTGTTTCTAACCATACCAATCCTGACATTTCAATGATCTGAAAAGCTACAGAGCAGATGCTATGGAGGACCAGGAATAAAAAAGGCTAAGAGCTGGCATCTGTCCCATTCCACTTTTAAGGTGGACAGGCAGCTATAGACAAGTGTATTTTAGACAATGAGTTTTCATACAATCCAATCCCTGGGTCTTTCTGATGCACTTCAGCCAGCAATTTCAAACTTGGGTGCCTGGCTTAGTCAACTAAAATCCACACTGAGACACTGGTTTTCAAAGGCTCTTAAGCACCCAGAGCTCTCCGTGATTACAGTGGGAATTGCAGGTACATGCCATGACCAGAACTGTACTCTGCTTCAGACACACACGTTTGAACATTTTGGTCTTCCTCTTTCAGATCTTGCATTCTATTCTTGTGGTAAACTGTACATGGTCTCATGGCAACCTGAAGCCTGGCTGGCTAAAAGCGGCTGGCAGTTAAAAAGAGTCCGCTTTTCAACTCTTTTTCTGAAATATTGTCCTTTTGCATCAGTTACACTAGTTCCCCTTTTTCTTTGGAAATCTAATTGATTCCGCCCACAACTTCAGTGGAGTTAAATTGGATTTCCACCAGCATGTGTGTGTCCAGAATCTGGCCTCGTATTTTAAACCTCCTCTGAAGTGTTAATGAATGTTACCTATTCTTAAGCTTGGAATGATCAGATTTTTATCAGTAAATGTAAGTAAACATCAATTTCACCATACACACAAACCCATGAAAAAGAAATTTCCATTGATGGTAATCTAAATTTACAGATAGGTACACTAAGGAAAATGCTGCTTGAGAAGGTATTAAAGTTTGATTTAAGGATATTTTCTTTTTACATTTTGACAAGTGATGTTGATAATTTGTCTTATAAAGCTTTGATTTAAAAAAAAAAAAAAACCCAGTGTCTACAGTCATTAAATAATTATTGTCTGACTACCCTGTAATTTCTTGAAACTGTGCAAATTTAAAAAGAGACAAACTGAAAAATATGCTTAAAATTCATAATTTCTTGCAACTACGAAAAATTTAAATTGACAAAAAAAATAATAAATGCTTAAAAATAAACACTGATATTATTCATCAAAATCATAAATGAACCCAAAAAATGAATTCAGCCAAGGCTAGCTAGTTAAGCTTTACAAAGACCGCAGCATATAAAGATATATAGTTATGTACAAGAGAGCAAAATATGCTAAACAGAGCATCTCTTGTGTTATGCAAAGTACCAATACGTATTTGCAACTTATAGGTTAGCCTAGTTTTTCAAAGACAACCAAAACGTTTAAGATTTTCAAGCTGTATGGTTATTAAATGCTCAATTCAGAGAAAACTGCATCATCATAAAAGCTTCCTCTTTCACTTCCTGTACTATACAGTAATTTATTTACCTCTTTAAGAATAAAAACTACCATTTCTCTCTCTATGCAGCCCATTTACTTACTAAGCATGTTTTTCTATAAAGCAATTTTAAAAAAATGAATAAAAATACAAATAAGTGAAAATAAAAAGATGTCAAAAACAAATATAAACCAAAGAAATTTATTTTCATCAACAAAAATACAGGATACAAAATAATATTGGGCACATGTTCTTAAAGGACTAGTGACAGTAAGTGGATGCTACAGCTCTAACTGAAAGTATCTGCACTAATTCATAAGGACCTCCATCTGCACCAGTCTTGCATTTGTGTCTCCTGATGTTCTGTAGGGGATCATTCCAGCAAACGTTATCAGTGCACGAGCTTGGGATCGGAGTTGCTAAGAAATAAAAAAATAAAGTACCGGTTACTTTAAATCCAAACTCCATTCAGCTCTGAACAGTGGTTCATTTACAGATTCATGTATTAACCACACTCAAATCAAAGAGGCACATATAATCTTTGTTTCACACTGTTACTCTTCCAACAATGCCTCTGCACGTTTAGCAGGGAAATCCAAGTATTTTCATTTGTGATTGTCAAAAGTATATTGAGCCTCCTGTTCATTTAAAAATCCTATTGACCTAAAATATCCTCAGAAAATGCCTTCTTTGCAATAGCATATTACTCTACTGCAAGAACAATCTCACTGATTTCCACCACCATATCAAAATTCTTCTTTATTTCAAAAGACTAAGAAATACAAACAAACAAACAAAAAAACAAACCACAACCCCCGCCCGCCCCCCCAAACCACACACATAGAGGTGGCAATTGACATTTTTAAAAGCACAAATGACAGGAAATACGCACTTACTTCTCCTGGACATCAGTGACACTGCACATACATTTAGGTCTTCATTCTCTATTACACTAAGCCTTTACACCAAGATGGCAAAGTGGGTTACACCCATTTTAAAATACCTTTAACTCTGTGACAGCAGTGAAAGTGAATGTAACTGAGAATCAGGCCTATAAAGGTATTGAAATTAACACCATATACTCCAACAGAAAATATGATGTGTACTGAGGTGGCTGTGTTACAGTTGCATTATCCAAAGCTATTTTTCTTAAATTTCCTGAATTAAAAAAATTAAATGCACAAAAAAACTACTCAGGTATCTTGAGAACATTTCCAGGTTACGAGGTACATTTAACCATATTCAGTGCATAATAAATCAGAGGCTGAGAAACTGAGGCTTCTGCAGTAAGATTTTCCTCTGAAACATGAAGTATCCTTAAATTGTTATACTGAAAAATCTACATGTTTAACAGATTAGGACTGTAAATTAATCACAGTTAATGCATGCTATTAAAGCAAAACAAATTAACTAGATTAAAAAGGAAGTTGCTATTAATCACAGTTTAAATCTCATTGTTAATCAATTTCAATTGGTATTCTATTGTTGTTTATAAATATTTTTCAATGTTTTTCTACGTTTTCAAACATACGAATTATAATTACAACACAGAATACAAAGTGTACAGTTCTCACTTTATATTATTTTTATTACAAATATTTGCACTCTAAAATGATAAACAAAAGCATGTATTTTTTGATTCACCTCATACAAGTCTACTCAGTCCTACTTCTTCTTCAGCCATTTGCTAAGACAAATAAGCCTGTTTACATTTAAAGGAGATAAATGCTGCTCACTTCTCATTTACAATGTCACCTGAAAGTGAGAATGGGCATTCATATGGCACCGTTGTAGCCAGCATCGCAAGGTATTTACACGCCAGATGTGCGACATATTTGTGTGCCCCTTCATGCTTTGATTTGCAGGCTCTTACGTTTAACATTGTTTTGGTTTTGAGTGCAGCTATGTAAAAATACTTTTTAAAATTCTGTATTTGTAAGTTTCACTTTCATGATAAAGAGATTGCATTACAATTCTTCCATATGAAGAAATACAATATATTTCCTAATGAAGGGCAGGAGTGAATCAGGATACAGGGATTTAAACCGCAAAGTTATTGAACCTTATTGTACAGCTGGAGTCAGTGCACCACTGCACCCTGTCTAGGCAACACCATCCATTTTCAGTAGGTTATCTGGCCAGTGGAAACAGAACAGGGTTGTATGTAATTAAGTAAGGGTAGCCAAATTTGGCTAATGCCAGTATCAAATTTAAGAAGAATTGGATTAACAATATGACAGGAAAACACTAAATTTTCATTTCCTACTGAGCTCCAGTGTCATTTTATCCCCACTTGTGACACATGAATTGCATGAGCACAAACCCCTTGGAAGGGAAGGTCAGGCTGACTTCAATTTTCTAAAGGGAGGGCACCCTGCCAAAGCATACAGCAAGGCCGCAATCCATCTCAAAATTTTGATGCTGTGCTGCAATACTATTGGATATCCCTCACAAGTTCAGCAAGGTTGGGCTGAATAAGGATTGGGAGGAGAAACCTGTAAGAACACCTAAGTGCTGCAAGCAGTACTGCTGATTCAATATGGAGTACAATTCTCTCTGAGTCACTGCAGCAGCATATTTTTAGGTGGCCACACACTGCTGGTGGTGACCTCTCAAGTGAGATGTAAAGTGGAAGTTCTGATGACCTGTAGTCACTGAGGACAGTAGGTTATTTCATACATTTCATAGAGTTTAAGGCCAGAAGGGGCCATGAGATCATCTAGTCCCACCCCCTGCATATCAGAGGCCATTACATTTCACCAAGTTAGCCCTGAGTTGAGTCCAATAATCTGGGTTTCACTGAAGATATGTCTACACTGCAACAGAAACCCATGCAGTAAAGTTCTCTCACAGTGCATCATGGTCCTAGGGCTATGCATCTCAGCAGGGGGGGGCAGGGAAGAGGGGAGCACTAGGTACTATGAGTTATGGTCACTATTGGTTCAACTCACTCTGTGCAATGCATTGTGGACACCAAGCTCAGGTTAGAAGAGTTTTAACCCAAGTTCAAATACAACGTAGATGCTCCAGCTCAGTCTCCCTAACATGGGTCAGCTGATTCAAGTCCCATTAACCCTGGTCTTACATTTCAGTGTAGACATACTCTGTGGAATTTCAGAAGGCTGAACTGTTGGGTGCCCCAGGCAGAGGGAGTGAGTTGCTACCAATGCACAAGGCTTCTGCAATGGCCGAGAACTGAGTAGGTGAAATACTGGACATTAACCCTAGTAATCTGCCACATCCCACATCAGAGGACTACTTTCTGCACACCAACTCTGAATGATCCCTGCAGTTTCTACAAGTTTTCTTCTACTCTCCCCCTGCACTGCTGTGTAAAGCTGCTGGGCAGTCACATTTTGTCCCACAGGTGGCTGCGTTTCAGTGGCAGGTGAAACGACCCATGAGAATAGTTGAATTGGTTCCATTAGTAAAGTGCTGGGTGACGGTTTGGGATGAAAGCGCTTTATAAAAAGGAAAGAAATTGTGATTCTGACGGATGCTAAAGCTGAGGAGCAGCGAGTAAACACAGCAAACTGCTTTTAAGTCAGGGCATTTACCATACCTCTCAGCTTTTCACTGGTGGTGATATGAGCGCCGAGATGTTTTTAAACAGCTATTCTGAGCCCCAGCTCTAATTCATCAGTAACGCATGGAGGTTTTCAGAGAAGGTTAAAAGAAGCCTAGAGGTGTAGGTGTTCCATTGGCTGTAATTACTTAATGAACATTCAGGAAGAAATAAGCTAAACCAAACAGCACAACTTTCACTTGTGGTTTGAAATAACACTGCAAATAAAAAAAGAGTGCTGTCGCTTTTTCACTTGATATTTTTTCTGCCAGGAAAATGCCCTTCAGCTATCTCAAGTAGTTAAAAGCAAATGATTGGGCAGGTGTATTACATGGCAGTGACGTGTTAATTAGGTTTCAACTGCCATTACCATTAAAACCAGATTTTTCCCAGATCGTAGTCTGGCTTGCCATAATCCATATCTGACTGAAACTTGGCAAACAGATCAGGTCAGACTAGATAGGATTTGTTTCCTAATCCACAAAGCCAATTAATGCACAAAAGGCCTCAAAACATAATTTAGGTAATTTCAGCAAAATTGCTCTGATTTAAAAACTTGGTTATTTAAATAAAATATTTTAAAACATAGCTTGGCCTTGAATTGGAATTAGGGAATCTAGAGATGATTTATTATTATTATTTTAATTGAAGCAGGAAGATTGAAAAAGCAAAAAAGTACGTATGTGCCACCACTGATATTCTTATACGTCCCCCTTGCTGTACGCTCTATCTGGAACCTACATGATTCCCTCGCAGTACAATTAAATATGACTCAAAAGGGTTAACCTAATGGCCCTGGTTTGGCACCAGGCGGCACACTGAAATGGTGATGAAGAGAATTATGTTCTAACTCACAATCCCAATCTCTGCTGAGTAGAAATAACCCACATGGGGCCTGGAAAGTGCTACTTGTGACAATTCCTTTTAGATCTCTTGAAGGGAGGTGAGGTCCCCGTCCCCGAAGAAGCTGAAGGGCTCCAGGAGGCAGTTGCAGATCTCTAGGGTTCTGATGAAGATAATGGACATTTCTATGATTCCATATTACTCCCGAGCCTCTCGTTAGCTTGCCAAGTCACCTGGATAATGCTCATAAGAGCCACACTGCCAGGAGCTTTCTCTAGAATCGCTCTCCAAGGAGGGTGGTTTTGTATTTTCCAAATCTGCAGAAGGGCAAGCACTCTGCAAGAATTCATGTTGGCTTACCCTGCTCATTTAGGTGGGGGAGATTTTGCTGGCGCAAGACCCATTCTTCCTCTCATCTAATCTCCCCCACAAAATAGACACCTCAACCACAGTGAAATAGAATGCCACTGAGCCATCCCACTTCTGTAAAGAAAGAAAGAAAGAAAGAAAGAAAGAAAGAAAGAAAGAAAGAAAGA